>CAUYON010196458.1:0-22316 GCA_963573935.1 Arctocebus calabarensis
TGTACAAGAAGAGTCTCTGAAAAGATAAAATTTGAGTTGAGACAATGAAAAAGAACTAGCTATGAAGGATTTGACTGCAGCGTTCCAGGCATCAGGAACAGTAAGTACAAATGGCCTGAGGTAGAAAGCAGCTTGATTAGGTTTGTTCAAAGTTACATGGAAACCTCCCCAAATAGAGTAGAGCAAGGTGGGTGGGGTTGATAAAAGACTGAGTGGAACAATTGGGCAGGGTCCCAGAGGGGTAGGTCCTATAGCCACAGGAAGAGTTTGAGGCTCTTATAAGGGAAACAGGGAGCCATTTTGGTTTCTTAGGCATGGGAATGATGTGATTTGCTGGGACAGGTGTGAGTAAATAGGCTCAGTACTGGAGGATTAAGTGAAAAGGGGATTTAGCTCAATACCCTGCATATAGTTAATATTATTGTTAACATGCACAGTATTTCCTAAGTTTGTAAACACTATGCTTTGGGGAAAAAGCATTAAGTGAGTGGTTAAAGATTATAGGCTTTATTTATTTATTTAAGACAAGAGTCTCACCCTGTTGCCCAGACTAGGAGTGCCATGGTGTCAGCCTAGCTTACAGCAACTTCAAACTCCTGGGCTCAAGTGATCCTCTTGCCTCTTCCCGAGTAGCTGGGACTACAGACATCAGCCACAATGTCTGTACAATTGTCTTCTTTTTTTTTTTTTTTTTTGTAGAGACAGGGTCTTTCTCTTGCTCAGGCTGGTCTTGAACTCCTGAGTTTACGGGATCCTCCCACAATGCTAGGATTATAGGTGTGAGCCACTACAACATGCCTCTAGGCTGCAATTAGATAACATTCTTAAAAATGACAAAATTATGGACATGGGAAACAGTATTTGTTTAGGACTTAGAGGTGGGGCAAATACAAAGAAATAGATTAAAGAAATTTCCTTTTGTGATGATGGGATAGCTTTGTATCTTATTTATTTTTTGAGATGGAAACTCAAGCTGTTGCTCTGGATAGAGTGCCTTGGTGTCACATTTCACAGCAAAGTTAAACTCTCGGGCTTAAGCAATTCTCTTGCCTCAGCCTCCCAAGCAACTGGGACTACAGGCACCTGCCTCAAGGCCCAGCTGTTTTTTGTTGTTTTTGCAGTTGTCATTGTTTTAGCTAGCCTGGGTCGGGTCAGCCTTTGTGTATGTGGCCGGTGCCCTACCCACTAAGCTACCGGCGCTGCTCAGCTTTGTATCTTGATTGTGCAGGTAGTTACATGAGTCCACACTGCACATGAGATAAAACTGCTTAGAACTACACACACATACCTGCACGTTAAAAACGGATAAAATCTGAATTTCCAAGAGTTATACAAATGGCAAGTTCATGATTTTGATATTGAACTATAGTTATTTATGATGATTTATTTCCTTTGCAGCCTTAATTATTAAGAGAATGAAACAGTGTCAGAACCACAGTGGACTATCCTTTTTCTCTGGCTTTGTTGTCACCAATCCCACCTACTCCCTGAGGAAGCTTCTGAGTAGCAAATGTGGGGAAAGTCCAAGGTTTTGAGGGAGAGTCCACATTAGGCCAGGCTACCACCTGCAAAGGCAGGCACGGAGGGTGAAGCTCTCCCACTATGGAGGCACTTCCCCACATGGGAAAACAGACGAGGTGGCGTTTTTCATTGTCATCTTCTTAGTCTGCATTTCCTTGAATCTTTTACACTTTAAAAGTTTCAATTAAATGTTCTAAAGTGTCAGTTACAAATATTGTAGTTAAGTTAGACTATGCAGCAGAAGGTGGCTTGTGTTCCCTCTCTTTGGAGTATGTATTAGCTAATGAAAGCTTCATAAAACTGAAAATTTGCATCAAAGTAAATAGAAATCCTCATCAAAGACTTGGCTATTCCAGGCATTGTTAGTCATACCAATTGAGCTACATGCAACCAGGTTTTTCCTCTAAATCTGCCTCAACCCCTTATTTAATCAAGATGAGGGTTTTTGTTTAAAGCCTCAAGGCAAGCCGTCTTTTCCACATCAGACAAGCTGAAAGTACCAAGACCACAAAAAATCACCTTAACATGCAGCTACTCTGATAGCCCATAAAGCAATCTCAATACCGTAAGTCTTATTCTAAAACAGGAAAAATACTAGTCTTTCTATGACATGGTAAAACAGAAGCATAGAAAAGACAAGTGAAAAAATACAGGATTTGGTTCAGAGACCATAGCACAGTGGTTACGGCATCAGCCACATACACCAAGGCTGGCAGGTTCGAACCCAGCCTAGGCCAGCTAAACAACAATGACAACTGCAACAAAAAATAGCCAGGTGTTGTGGTGGGTGCCTGTAGTCCCAGCTGCCTGGGAGGCTGAGACAAGAGAATCTCTTAAAGTCCAGGAGTTCGAGGTTGCTGTGAGCTGTGACACCATAGCACTCTATCGAGGGTGACATAGTGAGACTCTGTCTCCAACAGGATTACCATAAAAAATTAAGAAAAAATGACCACTTCTTACCATAACTCTTTGTAAACACATCAAGTTGCCACAGCTATAGCCTGGAGGTACCTTTACACATCACTCTTACATATATGTCTTTCCCATAATGCATTTAATTCACTTCCATAGTTTAATATTTTCATTCTCTCTTCCACCTAATTTTGACTAAAATAATCTGAGATTTTGAGTTTTGAAATCTATGATTCCAAGCCAGGCGAGATAGCTCACACCTGTAATCCCAGCACTCTCAGAGGCTGAGTAGAGTGGATTGTCTGAGCTCATGAATTCGAGACCAGCCTGAGCAAGAGTGAGACCCATCATTAAAACACAGCCGGTTACTGTGGCGAGTGCCTGTAGTCCCGACTACTGGGAAGACTGAGGCAAGAGAATCACTTGAACCTAAGTGTTGCTGTGAGCTTAGATGCCATGGCACTCGACCAAGGGTGACCAAGTGATACTGTCTCAACAAAACAAAAAATGAAATGTATGATTCCAATTAATATCAACCCATCAATGTAAATTCATTTACACAACTTGAAAAAGCATTTATAATCTTTCCTAAATACCTGAAATGGATTACAAGAGACTGTTCTACAGATTGTGTTTCTTATGGATACACTGGATATAGTGTCTGCTGACATTTGTCTTATTACACTTGAGAAGATACTTACAAAAACTACAACACAAGTGGAAAGAGAATGGTACAAACTGATCACTCAGGGAATACAGAGGAGTGAAGAACCACTTCCTGCTTCACTGATCAAGGAGGTATCATCTGAGCTCAGATCTAGTGTAGGTGACAAGGTATAAGGAGAAGATGGATTGCGACCAGCAAGGGGAAGCAAAATTCACAGCCCATAGCAAGACTTCAATAAATGTTATAGCTATCATTTTTATTTCTATAATTCACTACCTTGAATAGAGCATTCAATTAATGCTAGGATTAACATTAAATTAATATATGCATCAAACATTAACATAGAGGAGGCTTGAAAGGTGATGTATAAGGTAAAATTTGAGCAGAAACCCAACGGAAGTGAGGGAGGGAGCTAAGTAGTGAATCTGAGGGAACAGGCAACACCTAGAGGAAAGAGGCAAAGGCAGAGACAAGCTCCACAAGCAAAGGCGAGAAGGGTAAGGTAGCTGCAGTGGGGAGAGCAGACATTACAGAGCTGGCTCTGGATCAGCTCCTGGAGGGTTCTGTAGACAGTAGCAAGGGCTTCACACTTGGGTAAGAAGGGAAGCCATTAGAGGGCTTGGGTGCCCTCTCTTATAATCTAATTGCATTCTAAAAGACTCACTCTGGCTGTGGCCTTGAAAACAGAATCTGGGTGGAAACAGATTAGACAGCAGTCACTGCAACACAGGAGAGACAGTGGTGGCTTCCTCGGAGGTGAAAAGTGGTGACCAGTAAATAGACAACACTCTGGAGAAAAAACTGACAGAATCTGCCATAGTTTGGACTTGGGGTGCTCATGCATTCTGCTAAACTGTTTGCATTACTTATCATAGGTAATTCTTACGGCAACATGATTTTATAAACCAGGAAACCCAAGTCTGAGGCATGTTAAGGGATTTGGGAAGTCCCACATTGAATGATTAGCAGATCCAGCAATAGAAGCCAGGTCTCAGGATCCCAAAGCCACACGGCTTCCTTAATTTTAAAATGTGTGCAGAGATAACGAGGAAAAACAATGGAAAGAAGCCTCACAAGGTGAAGCCATCCATGCCCTTGCCTTGGGTGACCAACAAGGCATCTTGGATGGAACCATAACTTCCACTCAGTGAGATGAAGGACAGAAGTGCACGCACAGAACATTTCTGGGACTAATTGTGTTAAAGGCCAACTAAAAGGCACTTACGGAACCCCATTGCCAGTGGAGCTCTGGCTGCCGTCCCAGCTCCCCACTCCGAGCCAGATGCCTGCAGGCCCTCATTTTCTCTCTAAGTCTCCGAAACGGGATAATAATATCTATCCGCCTGACCTATCTGACAAGGACTCAATTCAAAGACAAATGCAAGCAGCAAATTGGACAAATCACAATTCGACATATGAAGATGGTTGCTAACTCCCCAATCAACTCAACACAACAAATTTTTATTCTGGTGGAAAAACTAATTTTTCTTTTTCTTCGTTGAAAGTTAGCCAGGTTCTCAAATTCAGTTTAATGTTTAAGTAACTTCAAAGGAGCTATTTCTGTTTATTTTGTTTAAACTAAGCCACTTCACATTTTCTTATCAACCAAGGTGGTAAAAACTTCTGGAGTCCTAGACCAAGGCAGGCTCTGGACTTTCTGGGGTTTTTTTGTTTTGTTTTGTTTTTGAGACAGAGTCTCACTATGTCGCCTTCAGTAGAGTGCCATGGCATCACAGCTCACAATAACCTCAGACTTCTGGGCTTAAGCAATTCTCTTGCTTCAGCCTCCCAAGTAGCTGGGACTACAGGTGCCCACCACAATGCCCGGCTATTTTTTGGTTGCAGTTGTTTACCTGGCCCGGGCTGGGTTCGAACCCGCCAGCCTCAGTGTATGTGGCTGATGCCATAGCCACAGGCTCTAGACTTCCATATAGGAAAGGAACAGGAATTTTCATGTGGCCAGAGAGAGAAAAAAGGAAACGTGAAGCTGTGTTTGCATTTAAGACTTTTTTAAAAATCAATTGCCCATATCATAGAAGAGAAGAGGTTTAATTAACTGGGAAAGAACAAGTCTCCCCATCTCCACCCTTGACATGGATTTGGTTTTGGCCTATGGATATGGGATCTGGCCTTAGTTTTGCCCATAAGTGCTCTTGGGGGGCCTCAGTTTTTCATGAGTGAAATGAAGAAAAAGAGCTAGTTACCCTCTATGGTCCCTTTTAGCTTAAAAATTGTGAAAGCCTCTGAAACGGTTCTCTAATATAAGATGCAATCCATCTATTCATCCTGTAGATTTTTTTTCTTTCTTTTTTTTCTTCTTTTGAGACAGAGTCTCACACTCTGTCACCCATCATCATAGCTCACAGAAACCTCAAATTCTTGGGCTCAAGTGATCCTCTTGCCTCAGGCTCCAAGTGGCTGGGACTATAGGCACCCACCACGACACCTGGCTTATTTTTCTATTTTTAGGAAACAGAATTGGGTCTTGATCTTGTTCAGGCTGGTCTCCAACTTGTGAGCTCCAGGGATCCATCTGCCTCAGCCTCCCAGAGTGCTAAGATTATAGGTGTGAGCTACTGTGCCAGGCCCCAGTGGTATACAGAAAGGCAGGTAGCACAGGAGGGTCACATAAATATTTCTCTCTGAATGTATGTCAATTTACAGAAGCTGGCAGGGCCCCTGCTTCTATCCTCTGGCCTGAGCACATCGGTATGAGTGCCTGTGTCTCTCTGAGAGCTGTCCTCCCACTGCAGTCCCTCCCCATGGGCCTGGAACAGCCTTCCACCAGTAAGAGCTGGCAGCTGATGTTAGTTGAGGTTATCTTTAGTTCCCTCCTGCCCAGTGAGATTGACTGAGAAAGGATTCTTAATCTCTCCCAGGCCTGGCACCTCTGCAGTCATTGGCTTGATAACACACCTTTTATCAGCTTCTTTACCTGTGCCACCTGCTCTGTTCCCCTAAACCTGGTCCCTGCACTTAAGCCACTTTTGCTTGGGTCCTTGTCACTAAGTCAGCTTCTAGGGAAACCCAAACTAAGACACATCACATGCACATTTCAATTCCCAGCTAATGAGCTTCCCAACTGGACCATTCCTTAGGAATAACAGTAATGTTCTTCAGCAAGAGTCCTTCAGATCATGCAGTTCTACAGGACTGTAGAAACTGTGTTAAAAGACAGACTCTACTGACCTCTTAGAACAGACAGTCGGGTAGAGTTCTCATCATCTCTGTACCCTCGGAAGGTCATTCTATCCCTCTTGTCAGACCTGTGACCAATCCCAGACGCTAAGGGTGCATCATCTGAGACTGGATTTCCCTGTAACACATAAGTCTTAGACATGTTGAAGTGGGAGGCTGTCACCTGGACCTAGACTGATACTGTCTTATTGCTCTACAACACATGCTCACCATTCCCAAAGTCATCACATGCTCCAAGGTCATCAGTACAGCTCCAGCCAAGACATTCACCTTCCAGCCAACCAGCAAAAAGGAAGAAAAGATGAAGAAGAGTGTACCTTCTTCTTTAAAGTTTTTAAAATTACTCTCTAACTCTTATAACTCAGAGTAGAACTCAGGCACATGGTGATTCCTAGCCATGATTTCAAAATCAATTGAAACAAAATCTTTATTCTGGGCAGTCATGTGCTCAGCCAAAAATGGGGGGGGGTTGTTTTGTTTTTAAGGAAGAAGGGGAAGGCAGATACTGGAGAACAGGAATCAACTCAGACACAGAGGAGGCATCATTTCAGGGGGTTCTTTACTCATAAGCGAGATGTCACGTCATCTCTTCATCTGCAGGTTTGGTGGCAGGCCTGGCATTGCTGCAGCCAATTGTTAGGAGGATGAAGCTCACACCTTGGCTGGCAGAGCAGAGAGATGAAATCAAGCTCAGCTCTGAATGACATCATTGTGCTAAAGAATCAATCAGCCTTTAGGCTTTCCTTAGCTCTGATCCTACTGTCATGCAGTTGTTTATTTATATAATTATTAATTAGAAAGTTCATTCATCTAGATTTTTTTGCTGAGTTTTATATTAGTTTCTTATTGAGATTGTAACAAATGACCACAAACTCAGCTGCTTAAAACAACAGGGCAGTGTAACTACTCGGCTACTATGATGTCGTGTTTACCTCTCTCTGCATTTGTCCAAACTCTGGACTGTGTGCACCAACTGTGAACCTCATGTGAATTGTAGACTCTGGGTGACAACGATGTGTCAATGTGGGTTCATCAGTTGTAACAAATGTACTACTGTGGTTGGGGATATTGATCATGGGGCTATGCATGTGTAGGGTAGGGAGCATATGGAAAAATTCTATACCTTCTGCTCAGTTTTGCTGTGAACCTAAAATGGTTCTAATAAATAAAGTCTAACTTAAAAAAGAAAGCATTTATTATCCCACAGTGCCTGTGGGTTAGGGGGAGTCTGGGCACAGCATGTCTCAGCTGGTGCTTTGGGTCCCAGTCCCATAAGACCGAAGTAAAAGTCTTGGCAGGGATGTGCTCCTTTCTGGAGACTCTGGAGACAAATCTACTTCAAAACTCATTCAGATCGTTGGCCAGACAGAGTAAGTCTACCCCTTGTAGGACTGAGATCCTAAGACTGCCCACATTTCTGGACTCATGGCTCCCTCATCTCCAAAGCCAAAAATTATAGATAAGGTCCTTATCACACTTCATACCTTTTGGACACCCCCTACCCACCCCATGCTTCATCTCTCTTATTGGATCTTCTGCCTTGTTCTAGTTTTAAAAGTTCATGAGATTATATTGAGCCTACCTGGATAAGCCAGGATAATTCCGTATGCTAAGGTCAGTCTATTAGAACAATTATACCCACAAAGTTCCTTCAAACCTGTACAATACTAGCATTTGACCAACTAGAGGATATGAATCTTGGGGCAGACATCTTTAGAATTATGTTTACCTCAAACTTCTTAGAGCCCAAAGCATCCTGATTGATAATCTAGGTTAAGACCAAGAGAAAGGACACATTTCCCTAGGTTGCCTCATTCACAGTGGGGAATTGAACCCAGAGGAACTGGCTCAGTATCACAAGGTGAATGCAGACCAATATTAATTAACGATAGCTGCCTTCTAGCAGGCTCCTTTTTAAAAATACCTGCCTAGAAAATACAAAATATAGTTTAAATGAAGTCTCGTAGACCTTTATTCTGAGACGATCTTCTCCCTGAGTCTCATGGGCGAGGCAGGAAAATGGAAGAAAAGATGGAGTAACAAAAATGTGTATAGACATTCTTAGAAAAAGAAAATCAAGTACAAATGTCTTTTCTGTAGAAAATTCCTTTGATACAACTACATTGGCCAAAACAGGTTTCTCAGACCCTGATCCACCTGTCCGTCATCACAGGTCTGTTCTCAATCTCGACTTCTGCCTTCAATTACCTTCATTCATTGCTAACCCTACAAATTAAGGCCATGTAGGTATGTATATAGTGCAGGTATCATGTTCCACCTTTGATTGATAGAGCCACTCGGGAACTAAGGCATGAGGGGATGTGGCCCAGGGCTTCTAGGAAATTAATGGTAGAACCAGTGAAATACTTATGGGTAGTGACCTCTTTCAGGGGACCTTAAGTTTAAGCCATCTGTATTCCACATCGCTCCCATTCTCATTCAATTCTATAATTCACCTGATTGACTCCAACAGCAATTTAATCACTCCAAGATCAGGTTTATTTGTCTCTGTGAAGCTATATCAGATGACAGTGTGAACCTCCAAGACAGGCCTGGGATTGCACATCCTTGGCCCAGGCAGGCAGCAGCTCTGAGCACTCTGCAACTTACCCCACAGCATTGAGTTAAGAAATGGATTTTAAAGGCTGTGTATGGTGGCTTATGCCCATAATCCCAGCACACTGGGAGGCTGAGGCTGGTGGATTGCTTGAGTTTAGGAGTTTAAGACCAGACTGAGCAAGAGCAAGACTCTCATCTCTACTAAAACTGGGGAAACTGAGGAAAGAGAATTGCTAAAGCACAAACGTTTGAGGATATTGTGAGCTATGATGATGCCAAGGCACTCTATTAGAGCAACAGAGTGGGAAAAAAAGGAAGAAAAGAAGGAAAAAAGGAAGGAAGGGAGGGAAGGCGGGAAAGATGGAGGGAAGGGGAACGGAGGGGAGGGGAGGAAAGGAGAGGAGAGGAGAGGAATCAATTTTAGGCAGTCAAATTACTACATGAATAAACCCGCTGAGCATGAATGAGACAGAATATATGGCAAGAAGGCCAGGGACCTGTGGGGACAGTTTCACATTACAAATAGCAGTACTGGAGTCAAAATCAATCCTGCTAATTTTAGTGCAGATGCACAAAATAGATATCCCTCCTTTATGTCTTTGGTAATGGATCTGGTTTTCCTTCAGAGTAACTCACCCAACCAGAGGTTAGTGGAGAAAATTAACAAAATAGCCAGCCCAATGTTAACAATCATTAGATTTAATCACTTAGTCTATTTAGGAAATGCCTAATATCTTCTTGGGACAAAATGTTTAAGAAGTATCTGGGTGGACCGGGCAGGATGCGACCTTCTCATCCCCACGGAACTGGAAAAGAGAGACTGCGAACAGCGCCATCTGCCGGTGCTGGTCAAGGCGGATGTACGGTGCCCACCACGTTCCCGGCTTACATCTCTAAGGGAGTCTGTACTCACTGGGCCCCCTCCCCCACCTTCCCCTCCTCACGGTTAGAGCCACTGCTTCCGCCCTGTGGCTCCCCCTGGCGTCCACCTCTGTCCGGCGCTTCCTGCCAGCCGCGGAGCGCAGAGCGCCACCACGTGCTGACAGGGCTGCATCCTAAACGGGTTCGCAACAGGCTGGTCCTTGGAGAACAGACAATTACAAACCCTACCCTTGTCAATCTCTCCATCTACCTCTGTCTCCCCACTTCACTCATCCACTAGAACTGTTCCTTAGTATCCAGACGTGATCAGTTTATCAGTTGGGGGGTCACAGCAGGAAATACATGACACGTTCAAATAAGATTTTATATAAGTTTTATTATTTTCAAAGGTGTGACAAAGTTTAGAGCAGTGACTCTCAGAATGTGATCTGTAGACTAAAGATCTTTTCTGGGATCTGCAAGGTCAAAGCTATTTTCATAATAATACTAAGATGTTACTGGCCCTTTTCATTCTTACCTTCTCTTAAGAAGATATGGGAGTTTTCCAGAGGCCACATATGCAATACTATGTATCACAACAGATTGAATGTAGGAGCAATACTTTAATCTTTTATTAATCCAGAAATTAAAGTAAAATTATAAAATAATACCATTCTTTTCACTAATTTTTATTTTGAAAAATAGAATTAAAAAATATTGATGTTAATATATGATAGTTTTATTACTGATATTCTAAATGAATTAATACATAAATAACCATATTTTAACTTTTCTTTATACTGCCTAGGGATTCAGAGAGGATTAGAAATAGTCCCAGAAGAAATAGAAAGAAAAAGCTACTAACATGGAAAATAGGGTTATATAGCAGAAAAATAGTTTTGCTAGCCTTGTCATCTAATTTAAGATTTTTACAAATATTTTCATCTCTTCCTTGAACATGTCAACAACTGAGCCTAACGGGCTTAGTTCATAAAGTTTTCAAAAATGGTGGAGAAATAAATTCTTATTTTCTTCATAAGGAGAGTAAAAGAAGGAAGAAGGCTGTAGCTAGGGGAAAATGACTTTGTAGGTGTCTTCCATCGGTCCCTGGAAGATTCATTCCTGTCCCAATGAAACACCTCTTGGCAGGGGTGGGGACTTGCATGGCCCCACCAGCAGCTCACTTACCCTCCAGTCTCAGGTTGGTGGTGTCACAGGGGAGCACCCCAGCCTTAGAGCTTTCTGTCCTGGAAGAATGTCCAGGACCCCTTACACTCATTAGGATCCCAAAGAGCTTTTGTTTCTGTTTGTTGAGTCTGTTGATACTTATTGTATTAGAAATCATTGCTAAGGAAAGATGCCAATAGAGTGAAATAGGTTTATTACCTTTGAGAGCAGAGAAGACCTTTAATATCATATAGGAAAAAAAGCTATAAAAATGCAAGTTTAACTACACAAAATTTTAAAGAACATTATAAAGAATGTTAAATTGTGAAAAAACAAAATGAAGAAAAACTTTGCAGAAAATATAGCAGGTAACTAACTAAAATACAAAAATTGTAAAGAACTTAAATTGATAAGAAAAAGACAATATTTGGCCAGTGCCCATACCACAGTGATTACGGTGCCAGCCACATGCACCAAGGGTGGCAGGTTTGAACCCAGGGTAGGCCAGCTAAACAACAATGACAACTGCAACAAAAAAATAGCCAGACACTGTGACAGACACCTGTAGTCCCAGCTACTTGGGAGGCTAAGGCAAGAGAATCACTTAAGCCCAATAGTTTGAGGCTGCTGTGAGCTGTGATGCCACAGTACTCTACTGAGGGCGACATAGTGAGACTCTGTCTCAAAAAAATAAAAAAGAAAAAGACAATAGAAAAATAGGCACAGAATGAGAATAGAAAATTCACAAAAGTGAAATCTCACTAGCAAAAAGGATAAATGAGAATTTAAACCCCACTAAATATAGTTTTTAAAGTTTTTTTTTTTCCCAGAGAATAACAAAATATAAAGTAGTTTTTACTGTGGCTGTGGTATGGGTGTGAGGAATGAATTTTACCTCATTACTAATGCAGTATGAATTTCTACAGCCACTTAATAGATCAATTTGGCAACATTTACTTAAAGGCACATAATTTATGACTGCAATTTCACTTCTAGACATCTTTTCCGTGAAACCCTGAACATACACGAGAAGAGAAATCTGTACATGCAAGAACTGTATTGCAGTATTGTTAGCAACAGCAGCACTGATTAGTAACTGCCTTCTCCCCCAAACGAGGGGAATATAAATATTCTTCAGCAAAGGAATTATTTTTAAAATTGTGATTTATTTGTGAAATTCTATGCAGAAGTCACAAAAAGCTAGAATTTTTATAAAAGTGATAACCAAACATTATGAATCAAAAAATCAAGCTGTAAATTGATATTTTACCATACCAGCCTATTGACATTAATTAATAAATTCATGAATAGAAATCAGCAGTATATCAAAAAAAAGTAGCACAACATGTTTAGATTCACCTCCATGGTGTCATGATAGTTTGACATTAGGGAACTTATTAAAATAATATGCCTTATTAATTGATCAACTGATATGAAATAATATTCAGAAGACATGAAGCAAAATTCAATATTTTTTCCTAAATTAAAATTTTAAAATCTTACCAAAATAGAAAAGATAGGTGATTCCTTAATGTGATATAACAATATGTGTATAAGCCCCAAAGCCAGTAAAATTATTCATAGCAAAGTAATATTTGAAGCAATTCTGTGCATATCAAGAATGGGGCAAGGATCTAAGGGCTTAATTACTTAAATGTATCTGCAAGAGCGAGCCAATGTATTTAAATAACAAAATGAAATGAGATGTATAAATGTTGGAAAGAAGAGAAAATTTTTTCTTTATTTGTAAATATTATTATGTTAATATATGATTGCATACTTGGAAAAACTTAATGGAAAACCATACAAATAATAAGAAAATCCAACAAAAGTAATAACCAAAATATAAAACTTATTGATAATAAGATAAATTGAACAGCTATGTGAGGAAGTGTTTAAACCCTGTTGCAGGTCATGAAAGACAATGGGAATAGATGAAAGATATATGGATGGGGTGATTCAGTATTGAATAGATGTCATTTATAATTAAATGACTCTTTTAAGTCAATACAATTCCAATCAAAATACTAGGAATTTATATGGGGAAAGGGGCAAGGGAGGGGAGGGGGGAGATAAGTGAAGGGAGGGTAATTGGTGGGATCACACCTATGGTGCCTCTTAGAAGGGTACAGGTGAAACTTACTGAATGCAGAATATAAAGGTCTTAACAGAATAACTAAGAAAATGCCATGAAGGCTATGCTAACCAGCTTGATGAAAATATTTCAGATTGCATATGAAACCAGCACATTTTACCCCATGATTGCATTAATGTACACAGCTATGATTTAATTTAAAAAAAGAGAGAGAGAGAATAAACTTTAAATATAAAGCACACACAAAAAATATACTAGGAATTAAAAAAACTGACATCCCACTGGTTCTATTTCTTCAGAGAACCCTGAATGATACACATAGGTAAATACCAAAGGCCTGACAATTAATTTTGCAAACTCATGCTAGAAAAAATGCTACATACCTCATTGCTGAATGTCACTACAGTCACCTTCAAGGACACTCCTTGGGAAGCTGTGCAGTGATACCAGTGCCTAGTCCACCCTTCACAGCAATTTCAGAATTCTTTTCCTGGAATGGCCATCAGAGCTCTTGTCATATTACCCTTGATGTCCTAAATGTCATCATGTCCTCCTTCCAACATTTTCTGTATCTTTCTGTAAAGGAAAACGTCACCTCCATCAGGTGAGGAGGGAGAGTGTTCCAATGTAGTTATTTGTATACTGGCTCGAAACTCTCTTACAGACACAAGTGCATTGTCATGATGCAGGGGGCCAAGAGTTGTTAGCCAAGATTTTCAGTTAAGCTTTTTCTGTTTCTCCATCAATGTTTTCTTGGTCTGCTATGCTTCTCGCAGTCAGCCAATGATTCTGACATACAATTTGACCAATTTTTACAATGCTTTCATCAGCTATGCTTGTTACTGGCTGCCCTGACCTCTCTTCATCTGTGACACTTTTTCTCCCCTCAGAAAAACATTTAATATATTTGTGCACTATTGTTTTATCCGTGGCATTATGCCCATAAACTTGGACAAATGTGTCCCCTATTTCACTTCCACTCTTGCCAAGTTTAACAAGAAATTTAACGTTTGGTAGTTGTTTTAATTCAAGTTTTGACATTCTCGCAACTGCACACAAAAACATGCAACGACATCACTCAGTGCCACTCAGTGAGACACCTCCGCACATTGACATAAACTCAGCTGTGAGACGCTGACACACCAAGGTTAGGAAGTCTCACTGAGCTATTCATCGCCATCACAAGCACACTGCTGCAAGTTCAACAACTTAATTGTCAGCCCTCAGACAGACACATATATACAGCATGTATATATGTATTTAGGGTATATGGAAGGAAACTCATTTACTTAGTGACTTCTTCAGATATGGGGCAAAGGGGATTTTTTTTACATCACATTCTTTGAGCCATGAGAACTTTACAACAACTATTTGTTAGCTTCATAGGAAAAAACATTCAAAAACTGGTTTTTCTAATTAGAATTGTAAGATGACATGGAAAAGCATTAGCATTGCTAACAGAATAAAGAATAAAGAATAGATTTAATATATAGCATAATATATTGGAGTAAAAGCAAACTTGGTATTAGAAGACTATGTTTTTATGTTTGGGGGGGGTTGTGGTTTTTGGCTGGGGCTAGGTTTGAACCTGCCACCTCCAGCCTATGGGGCCGGCACCCTACTCCTTTGAGCCACAGGCGCTGCCCAGAAGACTGTTTTCTTTGTGTGTGTGTGTGTGTGTGTGTGTGTAGAGACAGAGTCTCACTTTATTGCCCTCAGTAGAGTGACGCGGTGTTACACAGCTCACAGCAACCTCCAACTCCTGGGCTTAGGTGATTCTCTTGCCTCAGCCTCCCGAGTAGCTGGGACTACAGGTGCCTGCCACAACACCTGGCTATTTTTCTGTTTTGCAGTTCGGCCGGGGCCGGGTTTGAACTTGCCACCCTCGGTATTTGGGGCCGGTACCCTACTTGATGAGCCACAGGTGCCGCCCCTAGAAGACTGTGTTTTAATTCATCTTTTACTCTTACTTACTCGTATTCATTCATCAAACCCATAATGTTAAGATATTAGTACCTCTATGCTAGCTCCTGGTATCCTAGCAGTGAACGTGACAAAACGCATACTCCCCTTAGGAAACCAACAATCCCATTTGTTGATCTGTGTAGACTGTAGTTTCCCCATCTGAGAAAAGGAAATAACAATTACCGCCTTCCAGATTTTTATGAAAAGCCAATGAGTTAACATGTAAGAATGCACCAAGATAGTTCCTGAAATATTATGATCACTCGGTAAATATTTGCTGAATGTGAAGTCACAATTTATTTCACTAGCCCAGATTTTTGGTAAAAACAGAAAGAAAACTACTTTTGGTTTGAAAATAAATGATGTATAGATACCAATACTCATATACGATTGCACATAAGGATATTGTTCCCATTTAAAAGTCATCTGAGACAGAAAACTTGTTTGAGTGAACCTGTCAGTGATCTTGTGAACAAAAAGATAGCTTTGGTATGTCAAACCAGCATATGTCCTTACAAGGAAAGCTCTAGGGATGTGCTGGGTTTACTTGTTACTGCCAGGCTCACACCCTGAAATTCCCAGCTTGAATTTGTGAGCGCAAGATGACAGGAGTAGCATTGCATTATTTTTTTTCAAATATTGACTAATATGACTTTGCTTTTAAAATATTTATTTTACATGTATTTCAGCAATCTTCGTTTATGAGACTGTTGCAAATAATTTTGAAGCCACTATTTTTTATTGATTTGCTCAACTAAACTGTCAGTGAAAAGAGATGAAACCAATGGGGTGATAAAGGGGCAAAGAGAATAGCTAATACATTGAGAACAGCAAAGGTAACTGCTTTTCTATCAATATAACTTTTTTATTGACACATAATAATTGTACATATTTATGAGGTGGGGAGAGGTTTTGATGCATGTGTATTATGTAATGACCAAATCAGGTTATTTCATTAGCATTTCCACCATCTCAAACATTCATTGTTTCTTTGCACAGAGAATATTTGACATCCTCTCTTCTAGTTATTTTAAAATATACTGTGTAATATTCTTTTTTTTTTAATGTGGGCATAAGCATTAGACACCTTTTACAGGTGAGGAAATTAAGCCTGAGAAGTTGCCTGACTTCCCTGGAGCCATTGAGTTTAACGTATCTTCCTTTAAAGACAATTTTCAAGTTTGGATAAACTAAGCTGGTATTTGTTAAGAGTTATTGAAATGAGTGCTCAGAGTGGAAAAAGTAAGCCAGCAGCTACTTCTAGAAGATGGGAGCATGAAAATGTAAAATTAAAGCACTTAGTGTTGTGTGGGGAAATGAGGTAGGCTGAGAGAGCCTGGGTGTTGTGGTCTCACCAACTTATTAAGAAGAAGATCGGTTCTGGGGTAGGAGGTGTAGATAGACTATCTGAAATGAATGCTGACAGGAAAGGGAGTATGTAGGTTGTAAAGAAATGATGACATTTAAACATGCTAAACCAGTAATGAAAGAGCCAACATGGGTGGAACCTGAATCATGTCCTTCTTAGCATTTTCCTCAGGAGGTCCAAGTTATGTTTGTCTGAGGCAGAGCCCATCAAAGCTGTTAAGTCAACTGATAGATCCTAAACTGCCACTAGGTGGGTAGCTGCTGACCCAAGATGCCTGTCCACTACCCTGGCCTTGGTCCTTAGGACCTCCAATCTCTTTGATTCACCACCAGTGGCCAATAGCTCCTGGGCCAGCATCCTCTCTGAGTATATAGTGCCTGTCTTAGCCTATTCCTCCTGCTATAACAAAGTACCTTAGACTGGGTAATTTATAAAGAAATTTATTGTTCATAGGTCTAGGGGTTGGCAAGTCCAAGATTAAGGAGCCAGCAGATGCAGTGTCTGGTGAGGGCTTGCTCTCTGCTTCCAAGATGATGCCTTCTTGCTGCTTCCTCACATGGCCAAAGGCAGCCATACTGTATAATATTCTTAACTGTCATCATCCTTCTGCACAATTGCATACCAGAACTTTCTCCACCTGCATAATTTCTCCCCAGGCCCTCTTCTCACTCCCTCCCAGCCTTTAATAACCACTATTCTACTCCCTACTTTTATGAGAACAGCATTTTTAGACTTTACAGTGATAGCTGGAGTATTTGTCTTTCTGTTCTGGCTCACTTCAATTAACACAATGTCCACCAGCTTCAACAGTGTTGCCTCACATGACAGGATTTCCATCCATTTTATGGCTGAATAGTATTCCATAGTCTGCATTCTACATTCTCTTTATCCATTCATTTGCTGATGGACACTTGGGTTGATTCCACTGGGATGTGAGAACAACTGATTCAATAAATCAGTTGGGATTTATTGGGAACAGTGTTTCAATAAACATGCCAGTGTTGATACCTCTTTAACATTCTGACTCCATTTCTTTGGGGTACACACCTGGTAATGGGATGGCTGGACTGTTTGATAGTTTGGCTTTTAATTTTTTGAGGAAACTTCATGCTTTCCACAGTTGCACTAATTTGTATTCCCACCAACAGTGTTTAGGAGTTCCCCCTTTTCTACATCCTCATCAGCATTTATTATCTTTTGTCCTTTTGATAATAGCCATTCTACATTATAATAGGGATGAGATGCTATCTCCATGGTGAATTGGGGTTTCGGTTTGCATATCCGTCATGATTTGTGATGTTGAATAATTTTTAATATACCTATTGGCCATTTGTATGTCTTCCTTTGAGAGCTGTCTATTCAGGTCTTCTCCTCAATTTTCAGTTGGACTGTTTGGGTGTTTCTGCTTTTGTTTTGCTTTTTGCTATCAAAATGAGCTCCTTACATACTCTGGGTAGCTCCTTGTTAGTTGTGTAGTTTGTACATTATTTTCTTTCATTCTGTAGGTCTCTTTCCACTTTGTTGATTGTTTTCCTGTGGAGAAGCTTTACAGTTGATCTGATCAAGTCCCATTTGTCTATTTTTGCTTTGTTGTGTGTACTATTGGGTTCTTGTCTAAAAACTATTACCAATAAAACTATCATAGATAGTGATTGAAAAGACATTTTAGTTTGGAAGTCCCTTGGTCAACTTAAATTGGGTAAGAGACATTGCATTTATTTCAGCCAAGACTTATTTTTAAAGTGTTTTTGGATGATTCTTATTATTGATTCTCTCTGATAGTAAATGAATAAGTAAAAAGGTAAAGTAGAAAGAGTAATTTTTAAGTCAATAACTTCCATTTTAGAGCCAAACATGCAATACAAGAAACCAATAATTCAATTCAGTGTATATGTTCAGAGCTCTTCCAATATGCAGAGAAGTGTCCTGGATGCTGAGTGAGTACAAAGATGGATGATGCCTGATCATCACTCATGAAGAACAAGTATTCTAGAAAGGGAGCTATGACACACATGTAAATAAATATTTAAATAAGAAAAGATGGTGTATGTTTTTTAAGAAAACTACGATAAGCTATAAGCCTAGAGGAGACAAAAATAGTTGCTTCAAATTTAGTACATCCAGATCTTATCTTCTGATCTTCCCCATCAAACCTGTTCCACCTGCAGCTTTCCTTATCTCAGCTGGCACAGCCCCATCCTTCTATTTGCTCAGAGTAACTATATCTAATACATTGGAAAATTGAGCAGCTCTACCTTCAAAATATACCTAGAACTTGCCCACCTCTCTTCAACTCTATTACAACCACTCCAGTCCAAGTCATAACAACACCTATCCCAGATTACTACCCACCTTTACAATTGCTCTCTCTAGTTCTCTTCTTAACACCATATACCCTAATCACAGAACAGTAGACAGAGGAACCTTTAGACGTGTAAAATACATTGTGTCATTCCAATGTTCTATCAGCTGCTCACAGTTGGCCTTGATGAGAAGAAAATATTTGAAAATTTTCTACAGAATATTTTCTTCAAAAGCTCCCCATTTTACAAGGGCTGACAAGACCCTCCACAATCTGACCTCTCATTTCCTCTCTGACTTGGCCCTACATTCCTTGTGCCTTAAGGTCTTTGCAATGGCCTAAAATGCATTTCCCTAGCATATCCACAGAGCTAACTCCTCCACATTCTTGCAGACTTTCCAAATATTTTCTTCTCATCAAGGCCAACTGTGCAAAGCTGATAGAACAGAGCTCCACTCCCATAACCACATCTGCTAAGCACATCCTTAACCCCTCATATCCTGCTCTATCCCTCTTCTTTTCCACAGTGTTGTTCTCATAAAATCTAATTTTTACATTTTTTATGTTTATGCTTTCCTGTCTGTCTTCTGCTATTAAAAAGTCCAGAAATCCCACTTGTGGGCATACATGTAAAAGAAATGAAATCTCAGAATGCTGAAGAAATGCCTGCACTCCTGTGTTCTTTTCAGCATTATTCATAATAGCTACAATGTAAAGTCAACCCAACTGTTCATCAGCAGATGAATGAATAAAGAAAACATGGTGGGCAGCACCTGTGGCTCAAAGGAGTAAGGCGCTGGCCCCATATACCGGAGGTGGTGGGTTCAAACCCAACCATGGCCAAAAACTGCAAAAAAAAAAAAAAAGTGGCATATATATATATACGCAATAGATCACAATAAATTATTTAGCCTTAAAAAAGAAGGAAATTCTGTCCTTTGCAACATGAATGATCCTTGAGGATATTATGCTAAGTGACATGTGCCAGGCACAGAAAGTCCAACATTGCATGATCTCACATATGTGTGGAATTTTAAAAAGTTGAACTCAGACACACAGAGAACAGAATGGTGGTTAGAAGAGGTTGGTGGGAAAAGTGGGACTGGAGAGGAGATGGTGGTCAAAGGATACAAAATTTCAGTTAGGGCTCAGTGCCTGTAGTTCAGTGGCTAAGGGCACCAACCACATATACCAGAGCTGGTGGGTTCAAATCCAACCTGGGCCTGCCAAACAACAATGACAACGACAACCAATAAATAGCTGGGTGTTGTAGCAGGCACCTGTAGTCCCAGCTACTTAGGAGGCTGAGGCAAGAGAATCACTTATGCCCAAGAGTTTGAAGTTGCTGTGAGTTGTGACACCACAGCTCTCCACAGAGGGTAACAGCTTGAGATTCTGTCTCAAAAAAATTTTTTTTCAGTTAGACAGGAGGAGTAAGTTCAAGAGATCTCCTGTGTATTGTGGTGATTATATTTAGTAACAATATATTCTTAAAAATTGCAAAGAGAGATTGTATTTACACCAAAAAATTAAGTATGCAAGGTCACATGTTTAATTAGCTCAATTTAGTCATTTGACACTGTACATGTATTTCAAAACCATGATGTACATGATAAATTTACACAATTTTTGTCAATTAAAAGTAAGTAAGGAGTGAGGTTCATATGGTGGTAACTTTGTTGGGCAACTAAGGTATCCCAAGCTCCTGGAACACAGCGGGGCACATTACAGGCACACAACAAATGTTATTGAAAAAATTAGACATCAGTAAACAGATAAAAATTTAAGTAATATTTAGGGCCAAAAGATGTGGGAAACATGGGGAAGGAGGCACATTCGAGGGGAATTCTGGGAAAATGGCCAACTACTAGCAACCCTTGGCAAAGGCTCCTGAACAGAGGGAGAAAAAGTGGACAGAATCCAACTCTATGAAGCCAAAGGTGGGGAGCTGAGCCAAGAAAGCAGTTCAGCAAGCCATAACTCCATGGAAGAGCATTCAGGAAAACAAATTATAGGTGCACAGGACGGGAGACCCCTTCCCCAAGCAGGAGGCCCACAGTGGGCTATCTGCAAGTGAGAAGGGAACAAAAGACCCCTCATTTTATTGCACTGGAGAGAGCCGTTAAACACTAGGTCTCCTTCTCCAGGGAGATCCCAGTTGTGAAGCTACATACCACCCTACCAGGCATACAATTGAACAAATATTTTCCCCCACAATTCTGAACTCCCAGTCCATCCTTCCCCCCTCACATGGTGGTCTGAAGTTCTGCCCCCTGCAGAGTGCAGAGTGTTTGATCTTTTCTTGAGAGATCTGAGCATAGTGTGGACCCCTGAACATTGGGACAGAATCTGTGGCTAGTGGGGAAGAAAGAGGGCGTGGAAAGAAAGGGACACTCCATGGGAGGAGAAGCAGACACCTGGTCATGACTTTGCCTGGTCAGTGGTGGTGTTGACCCTTGGGCTGTGTCTGGCAGGAGGGGGTGCAGAATGCCAGCTCTGATGGTGCCAGCAAGCAGGAGAGTGGTTGCCCAGTGTGGACTGAGTTTGGTGGGCAGGGCTGGTCCCTGGCTCCAACCCACTGTGAGCAGAGGCTTGCTGGGTGTGGACTAAAATGGCAGGCAGGGGCGTGGTCCCCTGCCTCTAACTGGATAGGGAAGCAGAGAAGCAGAAACCAGTGTGGACTGAGTCTGGCAGGCAAAGCGTGGACCCCTGGCTCTAACTGAGCTGGGGAGCAGAGGTGTGGATGCTCGGTGTTACTGAGACACAGCTGGAGACCCTTGGATCCCTCTCTATAGAGCAAGGTTTGTACTGCCGGAGACAATTTGATTGGAACTCACATCTGAGGCTGTCTACCCGGGGACACTCTGAGGTTGACCATCAAAGTTCCGTAGTGGAAAGGAACTGAAGGGTTGGGGCAGGGCAGTGCAGCTGTCTGTATCTTTCCATAGCCAAGATTTAAACCTAATACCATAGATTCATAGGATAGGGTAGAGGTTGGCTGATTTCAACACTGAGCCAGCTTGCACTATCTCATGAAGTTGGTCCTCAGAGTCTCCAGCCAAAACTCTGAAAGGGGCCTTTCTAAGGTTGTAGGGGATAAGTCACAATTACAAAGCCTAGTGCTTTGTAAGAGGCTCTACTACCTGGGAACTCCAATTCAGTCTCACCCTACCAGTTCTAATAACCAAACAGGGAAAAATAAACATGAGACAGAACCAAGCAAGAACTCTAGCAATATGAATAACCAGTGTAGATCAATCCTCCCAAGGAATGACAAAGGAGATACAACTGAAGATGCTGTCATAGACAAATGGCTGAAATGTCAGAAATTGAATTCAGAACATGTATGGCAAATAAGATGAATAGAAAGGAAGAAAAGTTAGAAATTGAAATCCAAGAGTAAGGCTCAGCACCTGTGGCTCAAGGGGTAATGCGCCAGCCACGTACACCTGAGCTGGTGGGTTCGAATCCAGCCCGGGCCTGCCAAACAACAATGACGGCTGCAACCAAAAAAATGGCCAGGCATTGTGGCGGGTGCCTGTAGTCCCAGCTACTTGGGAGGTAGAGGCAAGAGACTCGCTTGAGCCCAGGAATTGGAGGTTGCTATCAGCTGTGATGTTATAGTAATCTATCCAGGGAAATAGCTTGAGGCTCTGTCTCAAAAAAAAAAAAAAAATAAGAAAGAAAGAAAGAGAGAGAG
>CAUYON010196460.1:0-11553 GCA_963573935.1 Arctocebus calabarensis
GGGTGTTGTGGTGGGCACCTGTAGTCCCAGTTACTTGGGAGGCGGAGGCAGGAGACTCGCTTGAGCCCAGGAATTGGAGGTTGCTGTGAGCTGTGATGTCACAGCACTCTATCCAGGGTGACAGCTTGAGGCTCTGTCTCAAAAAAAAAAAAAAAAAAGAAAAGAAAAAGAAATCAAGTTGTTCATGTCCATTAGACTATCTCTTATAAATTGAGGTGAATTCTGATTGGGTACATAAATATTAATAATTGAAATCTCATCATATTGAGTGTTACCTTTAACAAATATGAAGGGTCCATTCATATCCTTACTTAGTTTGTCTGGTTTAAAGGCTATTGTATCTGCACATGTTATTGCAACACCTGTTTTTTTCTGTTTTCCATTTGCCTGCAATATAGATGACCATCCCTTCACCTTGAGTCTATGATTATCTTTGAAGGTAACATGAGATTCTTATATGCAACAGATATCTGGCCTGAGTTTTTGTATCCAGTCAGCCAACCTGTGCCTCTTTAGAGGACAATTTAAACAATTCACATTAATTGAGAATATTATTAAGCCTTTCAAGAGTCTGTTGGACATGTTTAGTCCTTTCATGACCATGGAAGTTGGAATTTGGTCAAAAGTTTCTGAATGAGTTTACTTATGTGGTGGAGATTTATGCTGCTCATTATGGAAGATAGGTCTCAGAAAATCCTTGAGAGCTGGTTTAGTTATAGCAAATTTCTTCAGCATGTGGATGTCTTTAAGGTATTTAATTTCTCCATCAAAGATAAAATTGAGTTTAGCTGGATACAGGATTCTGGGTTGAAAGTTATTTTGTTTTAGGAGATGAAAATTCAATGACTATCCTCTTCTAGCTTGAAAGGTTTGAACTGAGTGATCTGCAGTAAATCTAATATTCTTCCCCTTGTAGGTTATGGTTTTCTTATGTCTAGCTGCTTTCAGAATTTTCTCCTTCATATTAACTTTCGTAAAATTGATTATGAAGTGTCTAGGGAATGTCTTGTTCAGGTTGAGTTGTGATGTGGCTCTGAAACTGTCTGTTATCCTAATATCATAATCTCTTGGCATGTCTGGAAAGTTATCTTTAATAATCTCATGAAGAAGGGACTCTGTGAATTGTGAATCCACTTTATCACCTTTGGGGATCCCTATAAGTCAAGTATTGATTTTCTTCAAATTGTTCCTGAGCTCTCTGAGAGACTGATGTTTTTGATCTCCATTTCTCTTCCTCTATGAAAGGTTGGGAGTTTTCAAAAGCTTTGTCTTCAATGTCAGAAAGCCTTTCTTCTCTTGCTCCATTCTGTTACTGAGGGATTCTACTGTATTGCTCAGTAGAGAAAATACTGAAAATTCTTGTCTCAATGGGTCAAAATCTTTGGTCATTTTTGTCTTTAATTTCATTGAATTCATGAGACATCTTTTGGATTACTGCTTGAAATTCTAATTCCATCTTTTCCTAAATTCTGCTGGTCTTATTTGCTATCCAGATTCTGAATTCAATTTTTGACATCTTAGCCATTTGTTTATGCATTAGATCTTGTGCTGTGTCTGCCTTATCATTCCTTGGGGGAGTTGATCTACTCTGATTATTTGTATTGCCAAAGTTTTTCCATTGATTCTACCTCATGATTATTTTTCACTGTTGCTTCTGGCCATCTTCAGACTTGGGAGATGTCTCTCCAAGATTAAACCCTGGTGGGATCATTCTATTGTTGCTTGATATTTGTAAGGCATGACCTGTGTAGTCCCTCTAGGATTGCACCAGCCAGGGAGTTCTGCCTGTGGGAGCAGCTCTGGAGCCTTGCGTACATGGATCCAGTAACAGGACAGGGGATGGTGTGCATGGTTCTGGGATTGCTTTGCTACCGGTGACTTTGGCAAAGAAAGCCCACAGTTCTGGTTTTCTCTGGCCAGGAAGTGGATTCAGTCCAGTGACAGGGAGGGCTCCAGAGGGAGCGTGCAGTTTGGTCAGCTTCTGAAGTCCCTGGCCATGTGGTTCTGCCTGTTGCAGAGGCAGGGAGAGCACGGGGGGAGGGGGGTTGTCGCAGGTTGCACAGCTCCCAGACTTCCTGGTCAGTGTGGGCAGGAGCCCAGTGGGCATGGCACAGAGCTGTGTGGTCCCCCGCAGAGTCTGTTGGATGGGTTCAGGTGGGCAGAGGTAGCACATAGCCACGTAGTCCCTGGACAGATCTCTGGCCGAGTGCAGGTGGCCTGAGGTCCAGCAGGTGGAACACATAGTCGTGTGGTCCCCAGATGGAGTCCCTGATGGGGTTCAGGCAGGTGGGGGTTGGGGAGGCTCGGTGCAGTCTCCACAGACTCTTGCAGGACCGAGTGCTTGGTTTGGCTGACAAGGAAGGGGGGTGTTGCTCAAGAACCTTCTCCCTAAGTTACAGCAGGGGTTGGGTTTATGCTTCATCAGGTATGGTGGAAAGAGTGTACTGGAAGTTCAGAAAGTCAGGGAAAACTTTATTTCAGTTTTTCTGCCTAGGAAGAGTGTTCAGAGTCACATCAGTGTCTCTCTGAGTTAGTAGTCCCCATGTTTGACAGCATTCTCCTGCGGGGTGAGACAAGAGGTCCACAGTTCACTACTCATCTATAGAAAGTCCACAGGAGCAAACGAAGAGAAAAGAGAAAGAAAGGAAATAGAAAATCAAAAAAAGACCACAGCTTTCCTGGCAGAGGTGATGTACACTTTTCCTTTCAGATGAATTTCATACCTGAAGCTTGCTTTCTTGGAGTCGCAGCTTCCCTCAGCAGAGGAGACCTACACTTATCATTTCTCTCTGAGCAGGGCTCCCAGTTTTCAGCTTAATTGTACATTTTCTGGATGTTATACTTATTTTTGGACAGGAGCCTCTTTCTGAAGGTGCTTCCAGTTGGCCATCTTGCCCCTCCCACTTATTTTATTTTTTTTTATTATCATCATTTCTGTTGTAGTTGTTTTTTGTCCATATGCCCAGTTGTTTTTGATTGTCTGTGCATCTGTGTACGTGTGTGTCTGGTAGCCTTTTTGTCTGTTTATTTGCTCATTTGGTTTCAACGTGTTTTGTGTTTTGCTAAATCCTCAGGTTGACTGCTTTCCCTAACTCCAATCTACACATTCAACAAGAACAAGAGGGAATGGGGATGACAGTTGACTGGAGCCAGCTTTCAACAGAAGCCCCAGGCCAGAGGGAGAGATAATGGCCAGGATGAACCCCTCAAAGCCAAAGGAGGGGAGTTGAGCTGAGAGAAGAGATAGAGAAGTGAACATCTTCCCTGCCGAGGCAAACTTTGACTCCAATGAAATTTCAGATACAGATCTCATCCACAAGAGAATATGTGTCTGTCCCCTCCCTAAGAGAGTTGATTGCTTGCTGTGGGATCTTTACTTGTAAGTGATGAAATAAGACTCTCCTCCCTCACCCCACTGGAGGGAATTGCTGGAAGTTGGGACTGCTCTCCAGAAAGCCCCTGCTAGGAGCCCAGGAATTCCCTTGTCTTGAAGGAAGTTTAAACAAATATTTTCCTTGTCACCTTGAACTTCCAGTTTTCCCTTCCCCCCTGGCCTGGTGGTCTAGAAGCCCAACCCCTGCAGAGACTAGAATGTCTGTACCTCTTGGCTAACACTGGGCACTGCATAGATGGAGGCAGTGCAGCTGTGCAGTATCTGTGAATCCAGTAACAATATAGAAAGACATAGAGGGAAAGGTGACTGATCTGGCCCTGAGAAAGTTTATCACAACAGCCGGTGGAAGCTTAGGTATCTTCACTATCAGAAGAGACTTGGGAACTGCTAAGGTCCACAAAATAGATGTGGAGACACCTCCCACCCAACACCAGCATTAATAGAGTGATCTGGCTTGGGACTAATTTGGGAGAGTCATCTCACCAACTCTGTGGTCTGCCAGAGGAAAACAGACCTCGCCCTACAGGGGTACCAGAGTTACAGAACAGTAGTAGCAAATGTGTGGTGACTGAGGGAGAAATTCTTTTGCTGTCAGGATATACTCAGGTGTAGACTGAGCACAGATGGAAATTTCTCCAGTTGCCATTGAGCTCCTGAGGTAAGTAAGCTTCAGCTTCTCCTGCTGGATGGTGGCACAGGGTGGTAACCATGAGGATGAGGTAGTGACCCTACTTTGATTATGGCAGTAACATAGTCCTGGCACATTTGCTTCTTGGACAGAACAGGGTCACAGAGACTGGGTTAACAGAGACTGCCAGTGGAGCTACCAGAGACTGTGGTTAACAGAGTCTGGTGGAGAAAGTTGAGCAAGGTGGGAATGAGGCATCAACCCCCTTGCTCTAAAGCTTCCACTGGATGGGCTTGTGTGACTCCCCTGAGCAACAGAGGTGCTCAAGCCACACTTGCCATACTGGTAAAGTCCCAATATCTAGTTGCTGGAGAACTTTTGAACTCTCCAGATAGAGAGTGGGTGCTGTTTGGGATAATTGCTTTGGAACTCTTGAACTGGACAGATCACCCAAGGACCCTCCAAGATGATAACCTGGTTTTGTTGTAGTGATAAGGTTTGATTTTCCTCTTTCAGATATTACCTGTGGGGGACAGGATGTCCTAGTTGCTTGTTTTTCTCCAATGTTGAGAGTGCAACCCAGAGTCACTGATTCACTAGACAGGACAGAGATCAGCTGAATACAAGACAGAGCTACCTACCCCACTACACCAATAAGTGCTCTAGAGTCGCAGAAAATAGAACTGTACAGTTCCTGTGCAACATTGTAGAGTAAAAGCTGTTGTCATCAGTCCCAGTTCCTTTGTGAAAGTCTGGTCAGCCACAACCCCAGAAGTCTCCAATCCAATTTCACTTTACCAGCTCATCTACCTAAACAGTGAAAACCAATAATGAGACAAAATTAGCGGAAAAACTCTGGCAACATGAATAATCAGAACTGTTCGACCCCCCTCCCCCAAGGAATGACAAAACAGCCAAACCGGAAGATCCTATTCACAAACAGATGACTGAGATGTCCAAAATTGAATTTAGAATTTGGATGGCAAATAAGATCAACAAAATTGAAGTAAAGTTGGAGTTAGAAATTATAGGAATAATTCAAAAGGTATCTCAAGAATTCAATGACTTCAAAGTCACAATCATCAAAGATTTAGGCACATTGAGAAAAGCATTTGCAACCCTCCAAGATATGGCAAATACAGTTGAATCTCTCAGTAACAGAATGGAGTAGGCAAAAGAAAGGATCTCTGACAACAATGACAAAGCTTTTGAACACTTTTAAATGCTCAAAAGGAAAAGAAGTGGAGAGCAAAAACAGATCACTCTCTCAGGGAGCTCTGGGATAATTTAAAGAAAACCAATATTCGCCTTATATGGATCCCTGAAGGCAACAAAGTAGATTCGTAAGGCACAGGGGCTCTTCATGAGATTATGAAAGAGAACTTTCCAGACATGCCAAGAGATTATGAAATTCAGATAGCAGACAGTTTTAGAAACCAAACATGATGCAACCCAAATAAGACATTGCCCAGGCACATCATAATTAACTTCACCAAAGTTAATCTGAAGGAGAAAATATTGAAAGCAGCCAGACATAAGTAAACCATAACCTACAAGGGGTAGAATATTAGAATGACTGCTGATATCTCTGCTGAACCCTTTCAAGCTAGAAGAGGGTGGTCATCAAATTTTAATCTCCTAAAACAAAATAACTTTCAACCAGGATCCTTTAGCCAGCTAAACAGAGTTTCATTTATGATGGAGAGATTAAATACATCAATGATATTCACTGGTCATAACTAAACCAGTTCTCCAGGATATCCTCAGAACTATACTGCATAATGACCAGCACAATTCTCCACCACAAAACTCACTTTAAAACATTTGATCAAATTCCATCTCCCGCAATGACGAAAAAATTAAAAATGTCCACTTGTCTCTCAAAAAACTCAATGCCTAAAATTCTCTCAGGTCTATCAACACTCTCAATTAATGTGAATGGCTTAAATTGTCCTCTAAAGAGGCTCAGGCTGGCTGACTGGATATAAAACTTAGGACAGATATCTGCCGCATACAAAAATCTCATCTTACCTTAAAATAAAAATACAGACTCAGGGTGAAGGGATGGTCATCTATATTCCAGGCAAATGGAAATCAGAAAAAATAGGAGTTTCAATTTTTTTTGAAGATATAAAATAGTCTTTAAACCAACAAAAGTAAAGAAAGATAAGGATGGACACTTCATATATATTAAGATCAATACTCAATATGATGAGATTTCAATTATAAATATTTATACACCAAACCAAAATACACCTCAATTTATAAGAGAAACTCTAACAGACATGAGCAACTTGATTTCCTCCAGCTCCATAGTAGTCGGATATTTTAACACCCCCTTAGCAGTGTTGGATAGATCCTCCAAAAAGAAGCTAAGCAAAGAAATTTTGGAATTAAACTATTCAACATCTGTAATGTTGAACAGGCCTATATCAAGTTCTGAACTAGCATCAACTATACAAAATCTCTCTAAAAAGAAAAGCCTAGGACCAGATGGCTTCACATTAGAATTCTACCAAACCTTGAAAGAGGCACTAGTACCTATGTTACTCAACCATTTCCAAAATACAGAAAATGAAGGAATACTACCCAACACATTCTATGAAGCAAAATTGCCTTGATTCCCAAACAAGAAAAGAACCCAACAGGAAAAGAAAATTATAGACCAATATCTCTAATGAATATTGATGTAAAAATATTCAACAAGATCCTAAAAAACAGAATACAGCACCACATCAAACAATTATATACCATGACCAAGTGGATTTTATCCCAGGGTCTCAAGGCTGGTTCAATATACATAAATCTATAAATATAATTTGGCATGTAAATAAATTAATAAACAAAGACCATATGATTCTCTCAATTGCTGCAGAAAAAGCTTTTGATAATATGCAGCATGACTTCATGATATGAACACTTAAGAAAATGGGTATAGAAGGGACCTTTCTTAAACTAATAGAGGCCATCTACAGTAAACCCACAGCCAATATCGTATTGAATGTAGTTAAATTGAAATCTTTTCCACTCAGATCAGGAACCAGGCAAGGTTGTTCGTTTTCTCAATTAATATTTAATATTGTACCAACAATGTACATAATTATGATTCAATAAAATTATTAAAAAATAAAAAAAATAAAAAAAAAAAAATAAAAAAAATAAAAAAAAAAAATAAAAATAATATTGTAATGGAAGTTTTAGCTATTGCAATCAAGGAAAAAAAGGTGATCAAGGGTATCCATATAGGGTCAGAAGAGATCAAACTTTCACTCTTCGCAGGTGATATCATTGTATATCTGAAAAACACCAAGGATTCTACTACAAAACACTTAGAAGTGATGAAGGAATACAGCAGTGTCTCAGGTTACAAAATCACCACTCATATATCTGTAGCCTTTATATATACCAACAACAGCTTAAGCCATTTACAGCAGTGCCAAAAAAGATGAAATATTTAGGAGTTTACCTAGGAAAGGATGTGAAAGATCTGAATAAAGAGAACTGTGAAACTCTAAGGAAAGAAACAGCTGAAGATGTTAAGAAATGGAAAAACATACCATGCTCGTGGCTGGGAAGAATTAGCATTGTCAAAATGTCTACACTACCCAAATCAATATAAAATTTTAATGCAATTCTTATTAAAGTTCCATTGTAATATATTAAAGATCTTGAAAAAATAATTCATCGTTTTATATGGAATCAGAAAAAACCTTGAATAGCCAAGACATTACTCAGAAATAAACACAAAGCAGGAAGAGTTACACTACCGGACCTCAGACTACACTATAAATCAATAGTGATCAAAACAGCATGGTACTAGCATAAAAACAGACAGGTGGATGTATGAAACAGAATAGAGAACCAAGATATGAACCCAAATACTTACAGTTATTTGATCCTCTACAAGCCAATTAAAAACATTCAGTGGGGAAAAGATTCCCTGTTTAACAAATTGTGCTGGGTGAACTGGCTGGCAACCTGTAGAAGACTGAAACCTTTCACCTTTAACTAAGATAGACTATCACTGGACTAAAGATTTAAAGTTAAAACATGAAACTATAAGAATACTTGAAGAATGTGCAGGGAAAATTATTGAAAGAATTGGTCTAGGTGAATTTTTTATGAGGAGGACCCCCCAGGCAATTGAAGCAACATCAAATTTCAATACTGGATCTTTTCAAACTAAAAAGCTTCTATACAGCCATGGAAACAGTTAGTAAAGCTAGCAGAAAGTCCTCAGAATGGGAGAAATTATTTACAGGTTATGTCTCTGACAAGGGTTTAATATCCAGAATACTCAGAGAACTCAAATGTATTAGCAAGAAAAGAACAAGTGATCCCATCTCAGGGTGGGCAAGGGACCCAAAGAAAAAATTCTCTGAAGAAGATAGGCACACAGCCTACAGACATATGAAAAATGTTCATCATCCTTAATCATTAGAGAAACGCAAATCAAAACTACTTTGAGATATCATCTAACTCCAACAAGATTAGCCCCCATCACAAAATTCCAAAAACAGAGATGCTGGCGTGGATGTGGAGAAAAGAGAATACTAGTAAATTACTGGTGGGAATGCAAACTAATATTGTCCTTTTAGAAAAATGTCTGGAGAATACTTAGAAATCTAAAAATATAACTGCCATTCGATCTTATAATTCCTTTACTAGGTATATATCCAGAATACCAAATATCACATTATAACAAAGATATCTGTATCAAAATGTTTATTGCAGGCTCGGCACCTGTGACTCAATGGGCTAAGGCGCCAGCCACGTACACCTGAGCTGGTGGGTTCGAATCCAGCCCCCAGGCCCACCAAACAATGCTGGCTGCAACCAAAAAATGGCTAGGCGTTGTGGTGGGCGCCTGTAGTCCCAGCTACTTGGGAGGCAGAGGCAAGAGACTTGCTTGAGCCCAGGAGTTGGAGGTTGCTGTGAGCTGTGATGCCACAGCCCTCTACCCAGGGCGACAGCTTGAGGCTCTGTCTCAAAAAAAAAAAAATGTTTATTGAGGCCTGATTCATGATTGCTAAATAAGGGGAAAAGCCCAAGTACCCATGGCCCATGAATGGATTAATAAATTGAGGTATATGTACACTATGGTATATTATGCAGCCTTAATGAAAGATGGACACTTTACCTCTTTCATGTTTACATGGATGGAGCTGTAAATTATTCTTTTTAGCAAAGTACCCCAAGAATGGAAGAAAAGTATCCAATGTACTCAGCCCTACCATGAAACTAATTTATAGCTTTCATATGAAATCTATAACCCAATTGCAGCACAAGAATATGGAGAAAGGGGTAAGGGAGGGGAGGAGAGTGGGGAAGATGGGTGGAGGGAGAGTAATTGGTGGTTCCACAGTTATGTTGCATCTTATAAGGGTACAGGTGAAACTTATTGAATGTAGAATATAAATGTCTGTACAGAATAACTAACAAAATGCCATGAAAGCTATGTCCACCAGTTCGATGAAAATATTTCAAACTGTATATAAAATCAGCACATTGAACCCCATGATTGCATTTATGTACACAACCATGATTTAATAAAAAATAAAAATACCCATACACACACAAATGCACAGACAAACCAACAAACCAACAAACTAAGATTTTTATCATCTAAAAAAAAACAGAATTACCTTGATGGTTCAAGCAAAGTAAACATGTATAAGACCTGTGAAACTGTAATCAAATTGAAGCTGTAGCCAGGCATAGTAAGTTTGTAAACTTCTCTCAAATGGATGTTTTGGGGAAAGTCTCAAACAGGTCCTTGTAACTTCATCCCACTGGCATTGCCTTTTGCCCACTGTGTAGGGCACCAGTCCCATATATCAAGGGGGGTGAGTTCAAGCCTTCATCCTGCCAAACTACAAGAAAAAATAACAGGGTGTTATGGTGGGCTCCTGAAGTCCCAGGTACTCGGGATACTGAGGCAAAAGAATTGCCTAAGCTCAGGAGTAGGAGCATGCTGTGAGCTGTGATGCCATCTCACTCTACCGAGTCTGAAAAAGTGAAACGATGCCTCAAAGGAAAAAAAAAATAGCATTCTACTTCAGTGAATCCATAACGTTAAGGCAGCTATGATGCAGGCTGAGTTACACTGCTGTACAAAATCTCAACTGTGTGTCAGCCTAGTGCCGGGATCTCAATGGTCAACAGAATCAATAAGGCACAAATGGACTATCAGTTCTCTGTTTGTGGAGGGACGGTTAAGAATTGTCCTGGTTCAAACCCTTGAGGGATACCAGCTAAAGTGAGCATAAAAGGCCACTTAGTATCTTTTACCAAAATACTGGATCCCAAGACATTAAAGAATGAAGTCACTACATGGTCACCGTGGATGACATCACAATGGGTGTTACCCTGGGTTACCATGTTTATGCTTAAGTTTATTTCTGCTAAGCTTGTGTAGTGGCTATGCAGATTTTTCTTTGGGTTCAAACTGTTACAAAAGAGTTGGATTCTGTTCTCCACACTCAATTTCTGCTTCCAAACTTTGTTTGTATATCCAGTCAAGGGATTCAGCAATCCTTCATTTTCTTTTCACATCGTGGATTTGTAAGCAAGTGGAAGAATATGGTTCATACATAGTGCTATCCTGGGATGTTACAAACCAAGAACCCAAGCCCAAAGTTCATACAGTCATTTCAAAGTCCTGACAATTATGTCACACAATTCTCAGTTCAACTTTTCCTTAGATTTTATTTCTTTCTCTAGAATATGCTTGTTTACAGAATGTGGGTGTGTTACTGAAGGTCTTCATTCGAAATCTGGTTAGGCTATGAGTCCAGTGGTGTACTCCATACCAGCAGTTATTCATTCTGATCGTGGGAAAGGTCAGCATGTCTGAAAACTTTCAACATTCTTGAACTCCAGGCCAGGGGATTCTAAACTTTTTGTTTCTTAGACAAATAGGAAATAGAAGAGTTATTTTGTGTCACATGTTCCATACACAATGAAAGCTTATAAGCAGGAAAGAAAAGTTGACATAACTGTGGTGATATATTCCAAAATGGATAGGGAAAACTGTCCTGACATAATTAGTATGTGTCACTGGGCCTGAGGTTTGGAAACCCCTCAAAGCCCCTGATAATATCATTTTTTAAGTAGATCTCCATGACTTTTGCCAGACATGATTACAATATTTGGTTGCTCTTGGAGTCCAAGGTGGGCTTATCCTCTGAGCTGAGGTGTTGGGGAGAAGGCTGGGCAACAATAAGCTATCCTCAGCCCAGATTGCACACCCAATTTGTACTAAATTAGTAAAGGTTTTCAAGGGTTGTGCCCCTTGCCAACAGTTACAGGTACTCCAGAGGATGAGGTAAGATGATCCCTTCGTAGCAAGTGTTGGATATTGCTGTGTGTTAGGATGATGCCATGACACTCTAGCTTGAGAAACATAGTGAGTGCCTGTCTCATGGGAAATAATGAAGGAGAGAGAGAGAGAGAGGAAATTAGAAAGAAACAAAGAAAGGAAGGAAGGAAGGAAGGAAGGAAGGAAGGAAGGAAGGAAGGAAGGAAGGAA
>CAUYON010196469.1:0-15695 GCA_963573935.1 Arctocebus calabarensis
TTTGAGACAGAGCCTCAAGCTGTCACCCTGGATAGAGTGCTGTGGCATCACAGCTCACAGCAACCTCCACTTCCTGGGCTCAAGCGAGTCTCCTGCCTCCACCTCCCAAGTAGCTGGGACTACAGGCACCCGCTACAACGCCTGGCCATTTTTTTTTTTTTTTGGTTGCAGCTGTCATTGTTGTTTGGCGGCCCGGGCTGGATTCGAACCCGCCAGCTCAGGTGTATGTGGCTGGTGCCTTAGCCCGTTGAGCCACAGACGCCGGGCCACTCCACATTTTTTTATAAGTACGACTCCTAAAGTTGCCAGGGTATGTAGAACAGTCCTTTCATGTGCTTGTGGGGGACCTGACCATCAATTTTAGCTCATCCCTTAAAATTTGCTAGTACCCTTTGTCCTAGGGAAACTCTGAGAGTCAACATCTGCTATTCATTAACAAGTTTCAATAACACAACCCAAACCACATTCTTGAAACCATGGTGGTGAGTGAAATACATTATATGCATAAATACTCCCTTGAGGTTTGGCGAATGTACCTAGTGAACAGAAAGTGCTATTGTACCAAAACTCCATTATTTTAACACTATTCCCCTCCTCTCCAAGAGCTTTCTTTACCATGATTTACGTATGGACATACATGAAAATGCTATTTCCTTCGAATCAATAAGTGATTTAGGTGAGGACACCATTCTCTGGTTACATATGATTTTAACCCAGAATGAGCTAAAATTTCTTTTTAATACACTTGTCCATAGATGTTCCTCAAGCTAAAAAAGGAAGCCATTTTCACTGAAGACAATATTTTGGTCAGTTTCGCATATGGTTATCATGAATTGTGGGCCATTTAAGTGCTTTGCATGGTTTTTGTTACTGTATTTCTAACACTGACTACACATTACAGAGACCCATCAGGATAGAATAGGGCTTGTAGATTAAGGAACCAATGTACCTTTAATGAAATTTTTATCTGTTGTCTTAAAAGTTCTTATAAAGGAAACTTAGTTACACTGTTCTTGTCCGAGTCTTGTGTTGAACTGAATATTTCTTTTGTATTTTCCATAATATATGGGAGGCCACTTAAACAGCAGGTCCTCAACACTAACACCTGCCTCTTCTATTCAGAGCATTAACCATCCATCAGAGTCCCAAGGGAGACTCTTAGTTCTATTAAGACTTCCTCCTACTGAGGCCATAGTCATTGTTTTTAAGAGTTAATGAGAGGAGCACACAGTTTTTCAAAAGAGGGTGGGTGGAATTTGTATGAAGTGGGACTGGTATCAAGTGAGGAAGCAATAAGCATTGTTCATCTCTGGTAAACCATGATTGTTTTCATCTACTTTGCATCAGTCAAGGGTGGATCCAACAAAGAATGGAGAAAACATGATACTTCTGCTTGAAGGTAGACTTGGAGCTGCTCAATGGCCTCTGTCACTATGGGGCTGTCACAAATGCGGGAAGGAAATTGCTATGGTTCTGGTGTGGAGTTAAGTAGAATATAATACATCCCAGTCCCAGAGAGTCAAGCAGATGTCCCCGGTCCTCCTGGAGATTCTGCTATTAGGTTTAAAAGTTAGTTCACTTCTCCAACCTAAGCAAGGATGAGACCTCGTTTCTACCAAAAAATAGAAAAATTAGCCAGGCCTGGTGGAACATGCTCATAGTCCCAGCTACATGGGAGGCTAACGTAGGAGGCTCGCTTAAGCCAAGGAGTTTGAGGTTGCAGTGAGCTATAACAATGCCACTGTACTCTCATCTGGGCAACAGGGCAAGACCTTGTAGAATACAATACAAAATCTCACTTCCCATCTATTTTGTCCATTTGTAAGAGGGGCTCTCCAGAAGAGAAAAGCTGACACATCTTGTTGAGCCCATTTACCACAGGTACCTTAAAATGATACGATTCCTGCCTGTTCTTGGTGTTCTTTACATTCTTTGTATGTATTTCTATATACTTGGCACAGATTGTGCTATTAAGCTATCTTGTGATAAGAAAAATGGAGAGAGCTTGAAACCAACAAATCTATCAAGTATCTCTGGAAATAGGTAAAGAGACCTACTTATCTTTTTAAAAATCAGCCATGTTATCCAGTTCTGGCTATTATGGTAATTCATAAAATCATAGAAGTTTAGGTCCAGGGTATATGGGAGAAATGAGTACAGTCCTCCCTTGGTATCTGGGGGGATTGGTTCTAGGACCCCAAAAGATACCAATATCTGTGAATGTGTAAGTCCCTTAGATCAGCAGGCACCAGGGACTGGTTTTATGGAAGACAGTTTTTCCATGGAAGTGGGGGTGGAAGGGACCAGAATCGGACAGGAGGCAGAGCTCAGGCAATGATGCCAGCACTGGGGAGCAGTAGCAAATACAGATGCAGCATCACTGGCTCACCTGCTGCTCAACTCCTGCTATGCGGCCTATTTCCTAAAAGACAACAGACTTTTTGATACCAGGAACTAGTTTCATGGAAGACAGTTTTTCCTCTGGGGGTGAGGGGAAGGGACAGGGGGCGTAGCTCAGGTGGTTATTCTGTGTCTGGGTTCCTAACAGGCCATTGACTCATACTGGTCCCCAGCCTAGAGTTTTGGGACCCCAGCTTTAAATAAAATGGCATAATGTTTGCATATGTATTCATATACTTTAAACAATCTCTAAATTACTTAGAATATCTAATATAAATACTATGTGAATATCTGTAGTTGTTATACTTTATTTTTATTTGTGTTATTTTTTATTGTGATTTTGTTTTCCCCAAATATTGTCATCCATGGTTGGTTGAATCCTGGATGTGGAACCCACAGTGTGGACCTGACTGTATTAGAAACTAGCTGTATTGTACACTGGCTTCTAGGGGAAAAAAAGTTCCCTGGTCAAACAATCAGAGAAACCTTGCATCCCTCATCTTCTTCCCCTTGACTATTGACAATGAAATGTCAGTTGTATCCCAGCATTTTCCATACTTATTTGGGCACAAGAGTCTCTTTTACCCTGTGTCATAACTGTTAACATCCTGCATGTAGGACATGAGTCCAGTCACATCCTGAAGGTTCAGAAAATTAAGCCAGTTTCTCAGGGTAACAGAGGCAGTAACGCCAGAGCCAGGGCAGACACCCACCGACAGGTGATAAGCCTCGCTCAGAGGTCTGCATACTTACAGCCACTTGTAGATTATTTTTCCTTAAAATTTATTTAAAGAGTTGCTTCTACAGGATCTAGGATTCTAGTATAATATGGAGAGATTTATCTGTTAGCAGATGGCACATGTGCCAATTGGCCCACCAATGTAGCAGTTACTCTACTCACGAGCGTCAGAACCGGAATCTGGGCAGCAGTCACAGTGGAGAGCGCAGGGCCCAGGAGGCTCTCAGTTGGGGTGGGGTGGGGTGGGGGTGAGGAGAAAGCCAATAAGCAATTAAACAGGTAGACGTGTAATTACAAATTATGGTGCATGCTACGAAGAAAATAAGCTATGTACGTGCTGTCAGATTGAGTTTAAATCTGCAGTCATTTTTTAATTTACCCAGATTCGAAAGGGATCAACATTAGCTGTTCTTATGACTATCTTGGAACTCTCCTACAGTATGAACCACATAATAGCCTCTCCGCTTCTTGTCTTCCCAGCCCCGTGGAGCAAAATGAGAGCGCAGTGAGCCGGGCCCAGCCTCTCTCTGAGCCGTCCCCGACGCCCACCATGAACCACTTGGAGGGGTCCGCAGAGGTGGAGGTGACCGACGAGGCGGCGGGTGGGGAGGTGAACGAGTCGGTGGAGGCCGACCTGGAGCACCCAGGGGTGGAGGAGGAGCAGCAGCTGCACTATGTCAGCCGCCACCAGCGCGGGCGCCCCGTCGAGGACCCCCGCGCCCCGCTCGGGCAGGAGGAGGAGGAGCGCGGGGAGTGCCTGGCGCGCTCGGCCAGCACGGAGAGCGGCTTCCACAACCACACGGACACAGCGGAGGGCGACGTGATCGCGGCTGCCCGCGACGGCTACGATGCGGAGCGCGCCCAGGACCCGGAGGACGAGAGCGCCTACGCGGTGCAGTACCGGCCCGAGGCCGAGGAGTACACGGAGCAGGCGGAGGCCGAGCACGCCGAGGCCGCGCACCGCCGCGCGCTGCCCAACCACCTGCACTTCCACTCTCTGGAGCACGAGGAGGCCATGAACGCGGCCTACTCGGGCTACGTCTACACGCACCGGCTCTTCCACCGCGGCGAGGACGAGCCCTACGCTGAGCCCTACGCCGACTATGGCGGCCTCCAAGAGCACGTGTACGAGGAGATCGGGGACGCGCCCGAGCTGGACGCGCGCGATGGCCTGCGGCTCTACGAACAGGAGCGCGACGAGGCCGCCGCGTACCGCCAGGAGGCCCTGGGCGCGCGGCTGCACCACTACGATGAGCGCTCAGATGGCGAGTCCGACAGCCCGGAGAAGGAGGCGGAGTTCGCGCCCTACCCGCGCATGGACAGCTACGAGCAGGAGGAGGACATCGACCAGATCGTGGCCGAGGTCAAGCAGAGCATGAGCTCGCAGAGCCTTGACAAGGCAGCCGAGGACATGCCCGAGGCCGAGCAGGACCTGGAGCGCGCCCCTACCCCAGGCGGAGGCCGCCCGGACAGCCCCGGGCTGCAGGCTCCTGCGGGACAACGGCCAGTGGTGGGCCCCGTGGGCAGCAGCGAGGTGGGGCAGCGGTACAGCAAGGAGAAAAGGGATGCCATCTCGCTGGCCATCAAGGACATCAAGGAGGCCATCGAGGAGGTGAAAACCAGGACCATCCGTTCGCCTTACACCCCCGACGAGCCCAAAGAGCCCATCTGGGTGATGCGGCAGGACATCAGCCCTACCAGGGACTATGATGACCAGAGGCCAGTGGACGGAGATGTAAGTCTGTGCGAGTCAGGGCTTGCTCAGCTGCGCGCGCGGCCAGGAGGCGAGACGGCGCTCTGTGGCCTTGTGTGGCGTTGGGAAATGGCACTATGGGATAAATGGTCTATGGGACACTAAGAACCTTTCCAGCATAAGCTTCAGAAACCGAGGGTGAAACACCAGCAAGAGAGCAAGAGGGAGTTAGTCGTTTTTGTTTGTGGGGTTTTTTTGTTTGTTTGTTGAGACAATCTCACTATGTCGCCCTGGGTAGAGTGCTGTAGTGTCACAGCTCACAGCAACTTCAAACTCCTGGGCTTAAGCGATTCTCTCACCTCAGCCTCCCAAGTAGCTGGGACTACAGGCGCCCGCCACTATGCCTGGCTATTTTTTTGTTATAGTAGTGTTTGTTGTTTAGCTGGCCCCGGTCGGGTTCGAACCTGCCAGCCCTGATGTATGTGGCTGGCGCCAAGCCCAGAGGGAATTAGTCTTTAATGCACTCATCAGACCCTTAGTGGGATGCTGTAAAGAAGTGGTTCCCACACTGTATCTGGGAGCATACCATTCCCCACCCCTCTGTTTCTGATTCTTAAGGTATATGATAAAGCTCAAGAATTGGTATTTCTGGCTTGGCGCCTGTGGCTCAAAGGGCTAAGGCGGCAGCCACATACCTGAGCTGGCGGGTTCAAATCCAGCCCAGGCCCGCCAGACAACAGTGATGGCTGCAACCAAAAAATGGACGGGCATTGTGGCGGGTGCCTGTAGGCCCAGCAACCTGGGAGGGGAGGCAGGAGACTCCCTTGAGCCCAGGAATTGGCGGTTGCTGTGAGCTGTGATGCCACAGCACTCTACCCAGGGTGACAACTGGAGGCTCTGTCTCAAAAAAAAAAAAAAAAAATTGGTATTTCTTTTTTGTTTTCTTGGGGTTTTTTTTTGAGACAGTCCCACTCTGTTACGCCAGGCTAGAGTACTGTGGCCTCAGCTCAGCTCACGGCAACCTCAAGCTCTGGGCTCAAGCAATCCCTCTGCCTCAGCCTCTGGGGTAGGGAAGCGCTCCAGTGACCAAGACAACACCCTGCCAATTTTTTCTATTTTTTAGAGATGGGTGTCGCTCTTGCTCAGGCTAGTCGTAAACTCCTGAGCTCAAAATATCTGCCTGCCTCTGCCTCCCAGAGTGCTAGGATTATAGGCATGAGCCACTGCACCCCGCTGAGAATTGGTATTTCTAATGTTAAATAAGAATCAAGTCTGGGTTGAGTAAGGAGAGACTTTATTGGAAAGGATGTATTGCAAAGTGGAGAAAGGTACTGTTCATTATGGGGAGGAGAAATATTGCCCTGGAGAACATAGGATCTACAAGTGCCTTTAGGCTTAGGCAAAAAGCGGTTTTCTTTTATAGGAAGTAGTAGGCAAGGCTAGAAAAACCAGGGTGGGAGAAATTGGGATAAAAAGCATGTGAATTGAACACATTGTGGGGCAGAGAGTGCTTTAACTGGAGACCAGGTGGTTGTATGTTGGCCAGAGTTCAGGCACCTGGGGAAGGAGAGAAGCTTAACTAGAGCTTGGTTAACTGGCAGTTCAGCTAATCACTCAGGAAGCAAGGAATGAGAATTTGGAGGGTCTGTGTTTGGCTTTGTCATAGATAAACAAGGGGGCATATTTGAGTCTTATCTAATTCATACAGAGGAGAGGGGTTCTTTGCCTTAAGCCATTTCCCAGAACACAAAAAGGGTGAGGGGATTTCTTAACCTTCCCTGTTTTTCAGGTTTGCGGGACTTAGGTAAGGTTCAACATCGTCAATAAAGTGTTCCCAGGTAATGCTGTAGGTCCTGGGACCACAATTTGAAAACCTCTGACGTAAAGCAGTCTCTTAGAGACTTGGCAAAGGTGGTTGGGATTTCTCTTTGGGGAAAATGAAGTCCTTCTGAGCCGGTTCCTACTAAAGGTTTCTGCAGTATTTTTCACCCACACCATGCTGCTTTGCGGATTTCATAGGCACTTAATTTTCACTTCTGCTCATATCAGGGCGTTCTTCCCACTTCACAAAAAGCATGTTTTCAGCTTTAAACCAAATTGTGTTTCATCGTGAAGAGCAACACAAAACTATAGATGCCACTGTTGATATTCTATTTTCCATCTTTGAAATTAAGAAATTTGATAACCTAGCAAGCTTGGGTGTCACAATCTATTCGAAATAAATCAAGAAGACTAGCCTTTGCTCTTGCGACCTTGCTATTAAGATTCTTTCTACTCCAATTCCACTTTGCCATTCTCTTGAATAATTTTTAAGCAGTTTCATTTAAAAATAGATCTTGGAGTAAGACAAGTCAAGAGGTTAAGTTCAATTTCATTTAATTCTGCATTGTATGATTGTACCAGGCTGTTTCTCAGTATACATATCTTTTGGAGTCAGAAACCGTTATTGTAATCTATTTGTTCATCTCCTTTATAGACAAAGGACTATGCAGATTGGAGAGGTAGCATTCACCTCCTCTTTTAGTAATAGCCAATATTTGCTGTCAGCTGATTAACTGCTAGCAGCTTTAAGAAAAGGTTGGAAACAGCAGGCAATGGAACTGCATCTTCCCCAGCAAGGGGGCAGCATTGGGTTTGTTAGTGCAGACTTGCCCAGTAGCTCTCCTCTCTTTTGTAGGCTTCGGATTCAGTGAAAAACAGGTGTGCTCACATATAGACTTCTCCTTGACCTCCAGCTGTCTCCAAGTTCCTCCTAGCCAGGAGGGATTGCAGCAGGCATTTTGCAAATGAGGTGGAAATGGAGCAGGTTTTCAAAAGTAGGGAGCTGGCAAGAGGCCAGCTTCTATATCCTTTTAGAAACTTGGAAAGCCATCAGAGAAAAAGCTGCAGGAGCAATTGGTCCAGATGCTGGCCCCATCCTTCAGCTTTCTCAGGTGCACCAACTCCTTGAAATAACTTGCTGAACCACCTTGCACCTGCAGCCTCAGAAGGAGCCCTTGGCACAGCCATGGTAGGACCAGGAGCTGCCTTTTATTCATTTGAGCTAGGAGAACAACTTAACCTTTTGCATATTTCATTCAAAAGGTAGGAATGATCATAGAACACTGCAGGATGCTTTAGGAACCCACATTGTCAGAAATTGAGCTTGATGCTAAGAAATTGGGAAGTAGGGCTTACTGGGTTATGAATAGTTAATACAAAGCAAAACCAAAAACCTGTGCTTTAAAATAGTCCGTCAGTCATTTTTAAGCTGTTTCAATTTGTGGGTTGAATTTCATCTGTCATGCCATATTTATAGGAAAGACCTTCATTTGCTGTCTGTTTGCTTTGATGGTATCATAGGATGGGAAGAATATATATATGTTCTGTTGATTTCCACCTCAACACCAAAATATATTTACTGAACTCTCCATGTATGCTGTTAGAGAAAAGGGAAAGGCACTATTAAAAGCAGCATGGTCTTAAGTCTGTCTGGGAGGTATTCATTAAAAATGCAAGTTATTTCTCTTCCTTTCCAAGCCAAAAAGCCTAATATGGGTCCCAGGGATCTTTTTATTTGGTTTTGTAAATTCTCCCTGAGCTTCTTAAGCACATGAAAGGTTGAGAAAAACTTATTTTGAAGAAAAATGTATTATCCGGGCAATTTCCCCATGTAAAGGCTGTGGATTTGAGACTTAACTAAATCTTTTATTGGCATAAGTACAGTTTTAACAGAAGGATTTGTCCCACTGTGATTATTGTCAGCAGACCTGCAGAAGTGGCTCTGGAATTCTTATTATAAAAGCAGTACATTCTCAAAATGGCAAGATCAGAAACTACAGGGAAGCAAATGGAAGGTAATAAAAGACATCTGTATTACCACTTGTCAGAGATAATTGCTAATAGCTAAATCTGCTTTTGACACTACTTTTAATTCACCCAAAACTTCAGCACTTTACACATGGAGCAAATAGGCATTTGTTTGCTAGTGAGTTGCACAGAATGAGAAAATAGGATTGTTCACAAGAATGTACCAGACACATGGAGTTGGAGAATATTCTGCTGAGTAAAGTATCTCAAGAATAGAAAAGCAGGAATCCAGTGTACTCAATACTAATATGACCCTGTAGACGAACAAATACACACCGACACAAGAGAAAAACAAACCCAGGTGCAGGGAGAAGGAAGGAGATTGGTGTACTCTTACCTAACAGGCACAATGTATATGGGGTATACCCTATGGGGTATATGGCACCCCTCCTGGGTAAAGGGCACAACCACAACTTGGGACTCTACCCAAGTAGTAATGTAATCATCTGTACCCTTATATAAATCTGAAATTGAAAAAAAAAAAAAGAATTAGAAAAAGAACTTGCTGAACACATATTAGGTGCTCAGCACTGAGAGAAAGTAATTGTTTTCTAAAAATTACTAAAAATTTGAAAAAATACTTACATCTCTGCTTTCCAGTAAGGACTTTCACTGTTCCCAGGTATAGGGTTGATAGCTATCTCCCAATCTCCTTCTTGAAACATATTGATAATGACTGACCAGTTCTGAAAGGCCACAACCTACAGATTTCTCTTCAGGCAACAGACTCATTCTGAGTAGAGAGAAAATCAAAATCACAGTAGACTCAGACTGATGCTAGCAAATGGCAGTTGGAGGGCTTTGGCTACTTTGAGTGGCAGTATGTTGTACAGCTTGAACTGGCGTTTATCTCTCCTCCCTCCTAGAACTATAGTAAATTGACAGTAAATTAATATAAACCACAAAGACTAAGAGAGGAAATAGCAACAGAGGAGAACAACAAAATTTTGGAATACCAAAGAGATGATTGGCTGTGGTAGGGATATTAATGCTGCCAGTACTTCCAGTTCTCCTCTTTCTTCAAATGCAGGAAGGATTGCACTCCCACATTCCCCCACTGGCTTGGCCAGTGAAATGTAAGCCCCGAACTGTGTTGTTTCCAGGCGGGATCGGGTAAGACCGCACTTCCTTCTCCCATGGAAACAAACTCCTCACATTAAGATGGCAGCATCACCGACTCAGGAGACTGAGGCAGAAGGATTGCTTGAACCTAGGAGTTTGATGTTGCTGTGAGCAAGGCTGATGCCATGGCACTCTTGCTTGGAAAAAAAAGATGGTGGCATCCCAAGATGGAGGCGCCTCTGTTAGCACTATGCACAAGGGCCCCCCTGCTGACATTTGTGGGATCAGTGCTAGAAGAGAGGAATCAATCGTCACTGTTCCAGGCCACAGGGATTTCAGGGCGGTTTGTTACAGCATAGCCTCCCTGGTCAGTCCTGACTACTACATTGACAAGGTTTCTGTTTTCTCTCTTCTGCCAAGTGTTTGTGAGGATTTGTGCTGCGGGCCACCCCCACCAACAGGCTCAGGAATTTGAGATACCAGATACCGCAGGTGACAGGAAAATGAGGGTGTGGCTAAAGAAATAAAGAGGATTGTTTGAGGAGCTATCACAGGAGACATTGGATTTCCCGACGTCTAATCCAACCTAGGCAGGCAGGTGATTCCTCCTCCCAGAAGGAGATGGGAGGCTTCTGTGATGAAAGGGTGAACCCGAGAAGTGGAGAAATCAGGGCCTCTAGCTGCAGTCAGAAATGGGAACAAGATGCCTTGGGGCACTGAGGGGCTATGAAGCAGAGAGATCCCAAGACTACTTAGACTTCTTAGTTGTCAGGTTTAGACCCCAGCCCACCCAGGCCCCCCAGGCCCCAGCAGATGAGAGTACTCCTCTCTGAGGAGACAGGCACAAATGAAAATACCTACAGATAGTGATGTTAGGGTATTTCCCAGCACAACACCTGATCACCCCAAAATGAAGGCTCCAGCCACTCAAGATCTTACAGTAAGCTTTTGGGGGACCCACGCTTTAATAAGAATGAACAGCTAAGGACCACTAGACATTTGGAGAGTACGTCTAACCTGAGAGACAAAGACATAAAGCAAATGCGGAAAGACACTTAGAGAAATAAAGGCAATGCTCAAAGCAGGAGACCGTAAAACACTTGTAATCAATATCCTCAAAAAGTAGGAGAAGGTAAGGGAGCCATTCATTAAATTAGAATAGGATGCCAGCCATTTGAAAAAAGAACATTCTAAACAAAGGAATTCTTAAACTAAATAACATGGCAGCAGAAATTGAAAAAGGAAAAAAAAAAAAAACTTCAGCAGAAAGGTCAGAAGTCAGAGTTGAAATCTTCAGGCAATAGAACTGTTACGGCTAAAGAATGGAAAGCAGTAGGAACATAGTGAAAATGGAGGCCAATTGTGAAAGACTGTCCTAGAGCTGAGGGCCATGCAGATGTCCAGATTGAAAAATTCTACTGGGCTTCTATCTAGAACAATGAAATAAAAAAAAACCCGCAGAAATGTCAGAACAGAAGGGAGAAAGAGACGATTCTACAGGCTTTCAGAGAGGTGCAAACAGGTTACAAGTGATCAGGAATCACAGTGGTATTGGGCTTCTTACAACTGGAAACTGGGGGGACTTACCTAACCCAGGCTAGTTTCCAGTTCACTGCGAAGGTGGATTAAGGAGGTTTTCAGACATGCAGAAAATAGACCTCCCATGCATCCTTGCTCGGGAAACTACTAGAGGATTGCTCTCCTCAAATAGAAGCACGAGCCAAGAACAAAGATGTGAGATCAGGAAGGCCGATCTGACACAGGAAGACAGAAAAGGGAATCGCCAGATGATGGGAAGGAGATCCCAGGCTGGCACGTGTATATGCCAAGGGAGACACCAATCCCTTAAGGACTGGAGCTTGGAGGGCTCTAGTTAGGAGGTTTCCAGGAAGAGCAGAACTGAGAGATTTCCTGATACGCTTGTACTGACAGAGGTTCTAGATGGTGTTAGGAGAGTCTGGCACAGATTATTGTTCAGTACAGAGAAGACTAACCAAATTGGAAAAACAATTGTTATATAGGCAAGAAATGCAATAATGATATTTATGTGTCTATGTGGTGAAGAGCATATCTGTAGTCTCCAGAATGCAAACACTGAATGTTAACCAAAAATTGTAATTGTGAGAGAATGAGGGTATGTGTAGTATAAGAGAGGTAAATCTTTATAATAGAAGTCAAGAAATCATGCCTGAATTGGCAAGTCAAGGCAAGGCAGTGTAGTCATGCTATTTATGAATGTAGAAGTAAATATCAGAAGAAAATGCTAGAAGAATTGGGGTTGGGACCATGAGTGTGGAAGGAGAGGGAAAAAGACTTCATTTTTTACCATATGCGTTATCAAATTGTTTGACTTTTAAAACTATGTTCATGTATTTCTTTCCCTTAAATTAAAAACATGAAAGAGTTCGAGTCATTCTTCAGAGATCACACAGTGCTCAAAGGGATCATCTCATTGGAACTGTTTTTTAGAAAATTAGAGAAGGGCAAATACTCTTGTGTGTTATGGGCACAATTTATGGGAAATGACTGCTTTGTGTTGTGTGGGGAGATAAGTGCACTTTGTTTTAATTTCAGGCAATGTTTGTGTTAAGCATGCAGACTTCCATTTGGCTTACATTACACACATTAAAGAAATAAAAAGTAGGTCAAGGTGGGGGCTGTACTACTCACAGTGAAGAACACTAATTGGTAAGGGGATTTACACCTTCACGATGAAAAACCTGAAGTGTCCAGGAGCTGTGGGCCTGATAATGTGCATAGTTCAGAAAGTTCAGAAACCATGGAATACATGTGGGAAGGATAGCAGCAAGCTACTAGCTGCAGTGGAAGTGATGCTTACTATAAAGCGTGGATGCATTCATTTCTCCTCAAGTCTGTGTATTTAAGAAGGTCAATGGTTTTTTTTAAAAGACAGTCTCGCTCTGTCACCCAGGCTGGAGTCATAGCTCACTGCAGCTTGAACTCCTAAGCTCAAGTGATCTTCCCACCTCACTCTCCCAAGTAGCTGAGGCCATAGGTCTACACCACCAAGCCCAGATAGTTTTTTTTTTTAACTTTTGCAGAGACAGGTCAAGCTGGACTTGAACTCCTGCCTCAACCTCCCAAAGTGCTGGGATTATAGGTGTGAGCCTCCATGCCCAGGTGTGGTCCTTTCTAAAAAATGAAATGTTTCTGTGAACCTTCTTTTTATCAGTGTGCGTTTAATGGCCCATTCTGCGTAGGATTCCCTGGAAAGTGTCATATCCCTGCCAATTGGGAGTAATGTTCTAAGTTTTAGAACTTAGTTGTAAATAACAACAGCAACAAAATGAGACATTTTTCTGTGAACTATGAGGACACTGTTACATCTTTTAAATGGGAAGGCTTGACCTTGAAATCCCATTTCAAGAACAAAAGATTCACTTCAATCATGAAAAAAATAAAAGAAGATAGGAGAATGTTTGCTTCTGCTCTCTCCCCCTGAATTTGAAATATTTTCTCCAATTATTTTAACTGGCCCTTAGAGTTTCTCCTGTCAGTTCAGCTCCAAGCAAGCTCTGTTCCCTGGCAGGGGTCTCTCTGCTCACTTCAGACCCTCACCATATCACAATCACCTGAGCAATACTTGTCCAACAATCTGACACCAGAAGGCAAGTTTTCCAATTACTTTGTGCTCCGTAGAATAAAAGAAAGTGAAGAGCAAGACTGATTTTTTTTTTTAACACTCCAACCCCGGGCTCCAATTTTTTCTCCTGAGCTGGCTCTTCTCCCAAGAGGAGTCTTGCTCAACTTTTTAATGGATTGTCTCACCTGGCAGTTTATATGTGAAATTACCAAGAAGTGATGGGTCAAGCAACAGGGAAGGAAAAGGATAATTTAGCCATAGAGAATTTTGTTGTCACTTACTAGTTAGATGTCAGCCTACAGGGCCACAGTTTGGGTGTTTGACCTGCTCACTTATTAAGTGAGGGATCAAGAAAATGCCCAGAAATCTTTTAAAAAATTGTGTCATTCCCAACTGTGCATCTTGGCATTTTCTATGGTAAGTAGACTGGGGTTGTGGAGGGGAAGAAAAGAGGAACACGGAGACGAACAGGTAGATCGTGGATAATTGAACTCCATGTGGAACCCCTTCATATCCTGGGGGGTTATGGAATGTGATTTCTTTTACAAATGTGATCATCTTTAAAATGAAAAATGCCAAATCTACTTCTGCTTATCCAGACTGGCCTCCATTCCACACCTGTTACCACTGGCTCCCTCCTCTGTCCAGACCTCATAGCCATTCAGAAAAGTTGGGGGTCACTCTTGGAACATAAAGATTCCAGGATTCCAGATTTCCTGGTTGGAATCTGGAGGTTGGGTCTTCAGATAGGTATTTCTGGGGCCCATTTCAGTTGGTAACCGCTGCCCTAAACTGATTCTTTTTAGTATCTTGCTTTCCACTTTTCCCACCCATGTTAGCCTGTGGCTGCCTCCATAAAACCAAGGACAGAGGCACTGTCTCATCCTGCTTTTGTGTCTGTCCCAGAGCAGGTCTCACAGGTTGGATGATCCATGAGGATATGTTCCTTGGAACTCTTTGTCTTACTGTTAGCCTGCTGCAGTTACCTTGAGTTGGTCACCTGCTTTCCTCTGAGGCTTCCACTTCCTCGCCAGTAAAATGAATTATCAGATTTATTTCCCAGGGTGACTAGGAGGAAAAAAAATAGGTTTTGCATGTATTGAGTCCTCTAGGGAAGTGTGAAGTTAGAACCAAAATGTGAAATTAGAAACGTAGTTTGGTATCAGTTACCTTGGGAAGTCATGGCCCAGTTAACCTTTGGGGTTGGCCACTGGCAAACGGAATTAGTGGGTGACCTTTAGCACCTATTTCCCATTCAGATTCCTCACTGGGCTGCCCATCTGGTCAGGCCCGTGGGTAACTCAAGTTCTTGACTTTCAGCTTAAACAGCAGTCTATTACCTGCCTTTTTTCCAGGCTGATCTGATTGACTTACAAAGCAAACTGCTAATTAGCGATGATGACAACATGTACCACCCCTTTTGGATAACATTTACCCTTGATTGGCATCATGTTCCTGGTCTCAGGAGCCAATGCAGAAAGTATTTTGAGGCATGAAGCTTTTTAGCACTAATGCTTCTGGGTCAGAAACCAGCTACTCCCTTGCTGAGAGGAAAGTATTGTCAGAATCTTGGTGTGAACATCTGCCCTGATCATAACCACTTTTGTGCCCACCTTTTAAAAAAAATTTTTTTTGAGAAAGGTGATGTAACGAGTGTGAAAGAGCACCCTGGTTTTATCTGGGGCCTCGAGTTAAGTGATATCACCCTTGCCCCTCCCTGAGTTTGGCATGCTGCCAACATGGATTTTTTTCCCCACTGTTGCTAGGAAACTATTGAGCAAGGTCAAAAGCACATGCTAATTCATTAAGACTTGTTAGCAGCATCTTATCCCATTGACCTTGCGATTGTGTTGTCAAGCTTACAAGGGTAAGTGGAAAGAACTGTCTTGCTCCCGAAAGATTCCATTTTTGTGATGGATTCTTGTTAGGGTTTTCTGAATTAAGAGGTTTCTTCTTGCTGAGCCACACCACCTCACAGAGATCTAGCCAGCCACATTTTATTCTACATTCTGGACCGCAAGGGATGAAGTCGACATGGGTCTGAAGCCAAGTAGACAGAATTTAGGATGAATTCTGTTGGATGATCTGTTGGAGCCTGATTTTCCAAGTGGATCAATTTCTGGGTGGCTTGTGGTATGTCCCTGGGGTGTGGGGTGGTGGTCCTAGGATAGTTCCCATTTGTCTCCATTTGTGGCTGGACAAGCAATAGACTCTAAGCATCCTTATTTCAGGTTGTCCTCCTCAGCTGCTGTGAAAGAGTCTGCATCCCAGTGTTGGCTCTAAAACCAACTCTGTTCTTTTACATAGTTTAATTCAGTGGTCCCCAACCTTTTTGACATCAGGGACTG
>CAUYON010196472.1:0-13707 GCA_963573935.1 Arctocebus calabarensis
CCGGCGCCTGTGGCCCCAGCTCCTTGGGAGGCAGAGGCAAGAGACTCGCTTGAGCCCAGGAATTGGAGGTTGCTGTGAGCTGTGATGCCACGGCACTCTATCCAGGGTGACAGCTTGAGGCTCTGTCTCAAAAAAAAAAAAAAAAAAAAAAAAAAATAAAAGTTCCCGTTTCTAGTATGTTTTAAATTCTGTCTTTATCTTTTTTATTTGACAAAATTCACTGTCTTATTGTTCTTTTCTGCTATTTATTATTCTACTGTATGTTGATGACTAGCAAGATGAGTCATCTTGGGTTGTTGAGCTTTTCAAAGTGCTAAAGTATAAGTCAGTGAACACCCGCAATTGTACAGTCCTACAAACAAATGCAAAACAAATGTCATGATGACAGGCGGTAGTAAGTCTTTTCCCTAGTTTGCACAAAGCTATTTGGGGATTGATCTGAAAAAAAAAAAAAAAAAGAAGAAGGGTTTTTTTTTTTTCCCCCATGGGGCCATTTTTAACAATCATAGAAGGGTTTCATGGGAAGCCATGGGAAGATACTCCCACACTGTTCCATTTTAAAATAATCTTTTTAGTGCATTTTTAGAGAGGAAATGAATGAGCCAAGATGATTAAGTACAATTTGCTAGTTTTTGTTGCCTATGACATTTTGAAAGACATATGCGTCCCTTCCATCTCATCTTGGTGGCCCGAGCGTGCTCTGTCATGGAGTCTATCTCATAGTACTGGACACACTTGCTGTCCAAATGCTTTTGCTTCCCCCACCATATTGTAAGTCTCTCAGAGATCAGTGTTGGCTTCTGTACTTTGTTATCCTCATTGACTAGCAGTGTGCCCAGCGATGAAATTAAATGAATACATGAGTAGAATTTTTGCAAAAAGGATTCTGTTCTATGGACTCATCACTAAGAGGCATTCTCCATATTCGAGATCTCCAAAGCCTTTCTTGTATAAATAAAAGCATTTGAGGCCCTCCAAATTTGATTTCAGAAAAGATGCTTCTTTCTTTTTTAAAGATTTACTTTCCATGGAGGATTATATCATCAAGATTAAAAATGTGAATTTTGGGTTTGATGCCTGTAGCACAGTGGTTATGGTGCCAGCCACATATACTGGGGCTGGTGGGTTCGAACCTGGGCCAGGCCAGCTAACCAACAATGACCACTGCAAAATAAAATAGCTGGGCGTTGTGGTGGGTACCTGTAGTTCAAGCTACTTGGAAGGCTGAAGCAAAAGAATAGCGTAAGCCCAAGAGTTTGAGGTTGCTGTGAGCAGTGACGCTACAGCACTCTACCAGGGGTGACATAGTGAGACTCTGTCTCAAAAAAAAAAAAATGTATTTTGTGTAGGATCAATTTGGAATATGTTCATTGTAAGTAACTAAAAACTCAGCAGTGGTTTAAGCAGTAAGTACTTGTGTTTTTCACACGTAAAATGTCTAGGGTATTCAGCTCAGAGCTGACCTAGCGGCCCAATGATATCATCCTGGACTTAGGCTTTTTCTGTTCCTTTATGCTGTCTTGTAGCCTTGTAGTTGGTGCCTGTTATATTTGTGGGGATTGTCTCCACATTTCAAGCAAGAAGAAGGGGAAGGAAGACAAAGGGCTGAAGGGGTATGCCTGAAAAGTCTAGCCCCTTTAAAAAACTTACCTGGAAGACATGCCAGTGACTTCTGTTTTCATTTCATTGGCTAGAAATGGATCATGGATATGCATAGCTGCAAGGGAGTCTGGAAAATAAGGATGAAGCTTTTCAGCATTTATCTCTAGGAAGACATAAACTAAGTAGACTCTCATCAGTTTGGGTGGACAAACTATAAAATAAATTTTAGAAAATAGATTTTTTCTAAATTTTTTTCCTTTTAAAATAACTACTAGAGTACCATGTCAAACTAAAGGGCCAGACTCAATAGAGATGCATAGAGACCAATCTAGTCAGTTGTACCATTATTAAAAGAAAGAAGTAGGGTGAAATAGAAAAGCATAGATTGTATCACAGTGCATTTTCATTTGGCTAAGGCATATATTTTGTATAATACTTGTTTCATGTATATGTTTATATTTATATGTAGTGTATGTATACTGTGTCACAATGTAAAATATTTTTCACCTGTGTCTTACAGACAAAAGCTTTGAAAACCATTGTTCTGGAGAATCATTTGCTTTACAATTATTTATTATTGTAGACAAATTAGGGGATATGTGGGGAACTTGTAAGAGAGGAAATAAAACATGTAAATATTTATAACCCAGGAAGAAAGCCGTATGTGCTATAAATGGTACCAAGAAAGTACTGTGAGGGGCGGCGCCTGTGGCTCAGTGAGTAGGGCGCCGGCCCCATATGCCAGAGGTGGTGGGTTCAAACCCAACCCTGGCCAAAAAAAAAACTGCAAAAAAAAAAAAAAAAGAAAAGAAAAGAAAGTACTGTGAAAGGTGAATGGAGTTTGATTTATATTAATTCTGATGGAATAGGGGGATGGGTTGAGAGAGGTTTGGAAAAGTCTTTGAAGGGAGTAACATTTAAACTGAGACTCAGGGTGGCGCCTGGGGCTCATATGCCGGAGGTGGCAGGTTCAAACCCAGCCCTGGCCAAAAACTGCAAAAAAAAAAAAATAATAATAATAATAAAATAAAATAAAATAAATAAAGTGAGATTTAAAGGATCAGAGGGTCTTACATTTTTGTCTTTTGCTAGAAGACGGTAAGACGTTGTTCTACCTGTAGTAAGCTGTTGCACCATCTCATAGCCCTGAGTTATCTCATAACCAGACTGTTGTAGATCACCGGTTCTCAACCTAAACCTTCCTGATGCCGCGACCCTTTACTACAGTTCTTCATGTGGTGGTGACCCCCAACCATAACATTATTTTCATTGCTACTTCGTAACTGTAGTTTTGCTACTGTTATGAATCGTAATGTAAATATCTGATTTGCAGGAGACCCCCCCCCCCAAAAGGGGTCACGGCCACAGGTTGAGAACCACTGCTGTAGAACTATAAAATGTAAAGACTACCTGTATTTTGGCCGGGCACAGTAGCTCATGCCTGTAATCCCAGCACTCTGGGAGGCGGAGGTATGTGGATTGCTTGAGCTCGGGAGTTCGAGACCAGCCTGAGCAAGAGGGAGACCCTGTCTCTAGTGAAAACAGGAAAAATAGCCTCGCTGTTCTGGCAGGCACCTGTAGTCCCAGCTACTCGGGAGGCTGAGGCAAGAGGATGCTTGAGCCCAAAAGTTTGAGATTGCCGTGAGCTATGATGCCACAGCACTCTACCCAGGGTCTCAACAAACACCCCATAGTTCACTCTAGACCTATTAATTTTGCCTCTTTTAAAAATGACTGCGTTTTCTAAATCCCAGGATATCATGAAAACTTTGGGATTAAAAAGTCCAGGTCTCAGTTTCCTTCTTTGTAAAATGGAGATAATAACTGCTGCCAAAAAAAAATAATAATAATAACTACTGCCCTTATCTTAACTCACAAAATGGGATCGTGTATGTGCTCCTAAGGGCACAGCTGATATAGGACTGTAAGATCAGAGCTGCTGATGAAATAGCATGAAATTCATGGAAAACGCAAAGTGCTCCTAGATTCACATCTTAGTGTTAGAAGTTGCTTCAGAGGTGATGTCCCCACCTTCACTCCACGTACATAGAGAACTCGGAGATTCAAAGAGGTTCCAGTAAAGAAGCCTAAGCCGGGAACCCACCCAGGCCACTGACTTCCCAGGCCCTTGCTGCTGTTTACTACCCTAGTTAGTATTTTTTTTGTTTTGAGACAGAGCCTCAAGCGGTCATCCTGGATAGAGTGCTGTGGCATCACAGCTCACAGCAACCTCCAACTCCTGGGCTCAAGCGATTCTCCTGCCTCTGCCTCCCAAGTAGCTGGGACTACAAGCCCCCAGCATAATGCTGGCTATTTTTTTTTTGTTTGTGGCTGTCATTGTTGTTTGGCGGGCCCAGGCCGGATTCGAACCCTCCAACTCAGGTGTACGTGGCTGGCACCTTAGCCCCTTGAGCCACCGGTGCCGAGCCTATTTTTTTTCTTTCTTTTTTTTTTTTTCAGATAAGAGTCACATTCTATCGCCCTGGGTACAGTGTTGTGGTATCAAGCCTAGCTCACAGCAACCTCACACTTTTGGGCTCAGGTGATCCTCCTGCCTCAGTCTCCCGAGTAGCTGGTATTACAGATGCCCGCCACCACACCCGGCTAGTTGTTTTTCTTTTTAGTAGAGATGGGGTCTTGCTCTTGCTCAGGCTGGTCTAGAACTCCTGAGTTCAGACAATGTACCCTCCTCCTCGGCCTCGCAGAATGCTAGGATTACAGGAGTGAGCAACCTCCAGGGTGATTTTGAGGGATGAGGAGGTGAGAATCCGAGAGAATGCTATTTCAGGACCTTCTCCTCTTGCTAGAAACACAATTATTTCACACCTTGCAAATCCTTTGATGGTAGTGTGGCGATGTTAATTGTTTTCACCGCCACTGCTCTGTTGGGTCAGCATTCTCTGCTTCACAAACTGGGTCCCATAGTCATTAGAATTCTGAGGTTACTGCTGAGGATACAGTGACCCATTTTCAGAATCAGAAAGATCAGCGAATCTGTCTCCTTGCCAGTCAGGGTTGGGTGTTTGTGTCTGCTTGCTTTCCTCTGTTGCACTCTTAAATAATTGCTTGCCCTCACAAGCTTTGTCATCTCCTGTGTGTGCTTGGGAAGGTGAGAATAAACTGGACCGGCCCCATGCTGTAAAGTTATAAGTCTTCTTTCTTGGGTTTGTGTTTCAGTTTGTTTTGTCCAGTTCTACGGGTGACACAACTCCTGCTCTTTGACTCCGAAAAGGTAGCGATGAAGTCTAGTTTCGGAACGGCCCTGGGTAAAAGGAACATTTGTAAGAAAAAAAATAAATGGAACAGATTTTATCCAGAGCCTAGACATGACAGGGCCTTTACACAATCCATGCAGGCATGACTGTCTTCATTCCTCTGAGGGAGATGTCCTGTGTTCATGTTCCAAGGTCAGAGTAAGTAATGGGGCTGTAATTCAATCTCACGTCTTTCCAGTTCCACTTTGTACCGCACCAGGGTGATTATATAGGACATTACGGTGGGATCTGTAAAGTCGATTTCCTAAAAGGACCGGATGGTCATAGGTTTTGATGCATCAATTTCAATTCTCCTAACAAATCTGTGCTCTATCTTCTTTTTTAGCCTCCTTATGGGAAGTAACCTTATGCGTGTAAAAAATATGTGCCACTGCGTATTCCAAGTGGCTGAATTCTTTTGTTTTCAGATTGTTTTTTCCATAACGAACCTTGGGATGTTATACTAAGTGAAATCAGCCAGTCCCAGAAAGACAAATACTGTATGATTCCACTTATATCTTACTTAGAGCGGTCAGAATCATAGAGACAGACAGTAGAATATTGGTTGCCAGGGCCTGCCAGGGGGGAAATGGGGAGTTAATGTTTAATGGGTGTAGGGTGTTAGTTTTGGAAGCTGAAAAGAGTTACAGGGGGGCAGCGCCTGTGGCTCAAAGGAGTAGGGCGCCGGCCCCATATGCCAGAAGTGGTGGGTTCAAACCCAGTCCCAACCAAAAAAAAAAAAAAGAGTTACAGGGATAGGTGATGATGAGGGTTGTACTGTGTTATTAATGCATTTAATACTACTGAACTATGTACTTGGAAATGGTTAGGATGGTACATTTTATGTTAAGTGTATTTTAACACTAAAATTGGGGAATATTTTTTTTTCAAATTTTATTAAATCATAATTGTGTACATTGGTGCAATCATGGGGCACAATGTGCTGACTTCATCTACAATCTGAAATATTTTCATCGAACTGTTAAAGGTAGCCTTCAAGGCATTTTCTTAATCACTATATGAAGACATTGGTATTCTGCATTTAGTAAGTTTCACCAGTACCTTCGGGAATATTGTTTTTCTATTTTTTTTTAGAGACAGAGTCTCATTTTGTTGCCCTCGGTAGAGAGCCGTGGCGTCACAGCTCACAGCAACCTCCAACTCCTAGGCTTAGGCGATTCTCTTGCCTCAGTCTCCCGAGTAGCAGGGACCACAGGTGCCCACCAGAACACCCAGCTATTTTTTTTGTTGCAGTTTGGCTGGGACCAGGTCCGAACCCTCCAGCCTCAGCATATGGGGCCGGTGCCCTACCCACCGGGCCACAGGCACTGCCCAGGAATATTGTTCTTCTTGGGGGGTGCAATGATGTGGTCCCAGTGAATGGGCACAGTGTAAGGGTTGGTGGCACACCTCCTGGGTGTGGAACACTACCGTAACAGGGACCTTACCTAATGAGTGCAAAGATGGAGACCTGCTAGTTGGTACCTTCAGAGTTAATCTAAAATGAAGAAAGAAAATTATTTTTTCCATAAAGATAGCAATACATTACGCATATTGAAACTACTACAACAAAACTCATCCTCGTTATCATTCGGTTCTGTTCCACTGATAGACTTTTATCCTGAATGACTGAGAGGATATGGGTAAGGCGTTAAGAGAAGATGCTTCGGCTCGGCGCCTGTGGCTCAGCAGGCTAAGGCACCAGCCACGTACACCTGAGCTGGCGGGTTCAAATCCAGCCCAGGCCGCCAAACAACAATGACGGCTGCAACCAAAAAATAGCCGGGCGTTGTGGCGGGCGCCTGTAATCCCAGCTACTTGGGAGGTAGAGACAAGAGTCCAGGAATTGGAGGTTGCTGTGAGCCCAGGAATTGGAGGTTGCTGTGAGCTGTGATGCCACAGCACCCTACACAGGGCGACAGCTTGAGGCTCTGTCTCAAAAAAAAAAAAGAGAGAAGATACTTGAGCCATAAGCTAGTCATCAGCTGGACCAGAGGGACCTGGAGGCCGCCTGGGCCACTGGCCCTATTTTGTGCAATTCAGATGAACCGTTTCCCTGCCCTACCCGCTCTGGGTCTTCTGTTGGTCCGTGGTTCACCGAGGAGCACTCACTGAGCACTACCCCCCCTGCCTGCTGCTGGGTCCGGGGGGGCTGGATCCTACAGGCCATCCTTTCACTCCAGGGGCCAACATACATGCTGCAGTTTAGTGAGCGGGGGCCTAGCGGTGGAAACTGGCAGAGCTCACTCTGCCTAGACATTACCATCCTTTGTTGTGGTGAATGATTAGGGAACTGGGCGTCTGTTTGGTTTTTGCTCTTGGACACTTACAACGTTTAATGTCAATGCGCAGAGAATGCGGGAGGGCAGTTCCACAGCAGGGCCGTAGTGTTTTAATCAGGTTCTTTTATAGAGAGACAATGATGTACACGTAATTGTACCTGATCAGAGAGAAGTGCTCCATTTCTATTTATTATGCCACGAATTTGTTTACTCTTAACAACAAAATGCTCTCTCTAGGGGCCATCCATTGAGAGATGCAAATTGATTTTAAAAACATGTAGAAAAACACAGCCAGCATCTTGAGTTTCTGCCATACGGCTGAATTATAGTAAACTTGTGGAGGAGGAGTCATGGTCATGTTCAGAGGAGCTGACATTGACGGAGGGCTTTCTCTGTGCCAGACCCTTCCCGGGGATCAGCTCAGCTAATTCTCAAATGACTGTAGTTAATGGTGGAGAACTTAGATCAGTGATTTTCAACTGGGGTGCTGTGAGAGGATCTTAGGTACTTTCTGAAAAATTTTAAAACTCATTAATTATTTTGAAGGAATTTCAAAGCAAGTAAGTATATTCTTTTTTTACTTTTTTTTTTTTTTTTTTTTTGAGACAGACTCTCATTCTGTCACTCTGGTAGAGTGTTGTGGCGTCATGGTTCCCAGCAACCTCAAACTCTTGAGCTTAGGTGATCCTCCTGCCTCAGCCTCCTGAGTAGCTGGGACTGCATGGCCCACCACAACACCTGTCTAGTTTTTCTATTTTTAGTAGGGATGGAGTCTCACTCATACTCAGGCTGGTCTCAAACCTGGAATCCTAGTACTTTTTTTTTTTCTTTGAGACAGAGCCTCAAGGTATCGCCTTGGATAGAGTGCCGTGGCATCACAGCTCACATCAACCTCCAACTCCTGGGCTTAATCGATTCTCCTGCCTCAGCCTCCCAAGCAGCTGGGACTACAAGCGCCCGCCACAAGGCCCGGCTATTTTTTGGTTGTAGTTGTCATTGTTGTTTGGCAGGCCCAGGCCGGATTCAAACCCTCCAGCTCTGGTCTATGTGGCTGGCGCCTTTGCTGCTTGAGCTACAGGTGCCACCTACTTTTGTTTTTTTTTTAATCTATATAATTTAAGTGTGTTGTGAGATAAAAAAAGGTTGCCAGACACGGACTTAGACCAACAAAAAGTTTTGGGGGGAGGAATTATTTCATCCATGACACCGTTTTGAGTTGCCAGTGCATGATGATAATAAAAGCACACTAAGATTTAATCAGTTCGTTTATATTTTAAATTCTCTGTAGACACAATATCCTTTCTTATTGGCCATACCCACAGTAGAATGCTTCCACTGCCCCACACTTGAAACATGCAGGCTTAAAGTCTTGAGTCATTAGTACTTTTATATCTTCTTCATTCTGCTGCCCTGCACTTGATACATCATTGATTAGAATCCTGAGTCATTGCTTTTTTTAAACTTCTCCTTTGTATTTCCCCCTATCAAGTTTATATTGATAAATATGCATCGTGCATCGTCGGTAGGTCTGTCCTGACCTGTTCATGGGTTCAGTTAACTCCCCTGCCTTTGACTTCTACTGCTTTCCTTCCCAGTCCTCAGAAGTATTGTACTTTTTTTTTTTTTTAATTTTGAGACAGAGCCTCAAGCTGTCACCCTGGATAGAGTGCTGTGGCATCACAGCTCACAGCAACCTCCAATTCCTGGGCTCAAGCAAGTCTCTTGCCTCCACCCTCCAAGTAGCTGGGACTACAGGAGCTCGCCACAACACCTGGCCATTTTTTGATTGCAGCTGTCATTGCTGTTTGGCGGGCCCAGGCTGGATTCGAACCCGCCAGCTCAGGTGTACGTGACTGGCGCCTTAACCCGTTGAGCCACAGGCGCCAAGCCAGAAGTATCGTACTTTTATCAGACCCTCACTTGAAGGAGCAGGAGGTTTTTCTTCTTTATTATGCTTTAATATATTAGAAAAAAGTTTGTAGTAACTCATTCAACTTGATTTGCGTTTTCCAGCCCTGCTGACTGTGGTGTGACCTATGTCCACTGATGAATATCAGTGAGGAGATATGACGTGAGGACAAAACGCACTTTCAAGTGAATCGGTTCACTCGAGGGCAGCCGGGGTGACTTCTTACTATTTTGCATCTTGGTCTCCTTTTTTGCCAATTAATACGAAGGAACATAATGTTTCTTCAAGCTGTTAATAAGCATAGATGTGTCGCAGCCAAGTGCCACATCCATCACATTTCAGGAAATTTGGGATGGTATTAAGGTGTTTAACAATTTTCAAAGTGAGACTGTTTTTATATGAAATTTTCAACAGCAGTAGAGTATAAATCACAGATTTTTAAAAAAAATATGATCAGTTGTTAAATGTTAAGCGCTGACCTTTGTGGAGTGCAAAGCACCGTTCTGAGTACTTATGGGGATCTGCTGAGGGAGTGTATCAGTCAGCTCAGCTGCTGTAACAAACACCATAGACGGGACAGCTCCAACAACAGACATCTATTTCTTGCGGTTCTGGAAGCTGGGGAGTCTCAGATCAAGGTACTGACCTATGTAGTTCTTGGTAAGGGATCTCTTCTTGGCTTGCAAAGGGCTGTGTTCTTAGCATATCTTCACAAGGCTGAGAGAATGATCTATCTTCCTCTTATTATAAAGTCCCTCATGACCTTATCCAACCCCAATTGTCTCCCAGCAGCCCCATCTCCAAATACAGTCTGTCTGTTGAAGGTTAGGGCTTCAGCTTGTCAATTTTGAGTGGGACACAGTTCAGTCCATAGCAAAGAGGTGCTCTTTTTTTTTTTTTTTTTGAGACAGAGCCCCAAGCTGTCACCCTGGATAGAGTGCTGTGGCATCACAGCTCACAGCAACCTCCAATTCCTGGGCTCAAGCAAGTCTCTTGCCTCTGCCTCCCAAGTAGCTGGGACTACAGGTGCCTGCCACAATGCCTGGCTATTTTTTTTGGTTGCAGCCATCGTTGTTTGGTGGACCTGGGCTGGATTCAAATCCGCCAGCTCAGGTGTACGTGGCTGGCGCCTTAACTCGTTGAGCCACAGGCACCGAGCCAAAGAGGTACTCTTGATATTCCCATTTTATAGAGGAGGAAAATAGAGGTATACAAACATCAAACTGTTGCCCCCATCATTCAGCTAGAAGGTGGCAGAGCTGGATTCCTCCAGAGACCACAGTATTAACCGCTATTCTCTCCATGGTACTTATAAGGACCCTTGGATATCAACAAGTTCTAGAGGCTCTGAAACCTAGCATGTATTCAGTAAATGGTTTTTGAAATAAAATCAATTATATATAAATTCAGAATCTGAACAGATAACCTAACAAGAATTTTTCTGGGGCGGCACCTGTGGCTCAAAGGAGTAGGGTGCCAGCCCCATATACCAGAGGTGGTGGGTTCAAACCCAGCCCTAGCCAAAAACTGCAAAAAAAAAAGAATTTTTTTGTACCAGTAACTAATAGGGATTCCTTAGTTTAAAACAATTGTTTTAATGATGGAAATTTTCAACCATAAACAAAAATAGAGAGGATAATGAGGGGGGTGGGGTCTTGGTGTGTGCCACACCTTTTGGGGGCAAAACACGATTGTAAGAGGGACTTTACCTAACAAATGCAATCAGTGTAACATGGTTTTCTTGTACCCTCAATGAATCCTCAACAATAAAAAAAAAAAAGATGTTGATGATAAATCGCACAAAATCAAAATAAAGATAAAAAAGATACATTTGAAACAAACAAAAAAAAAATAGAGAGGATAGTACACGTATAATGAAGCTTTGTGAGGCCTTGACCCAGATTTGGCAGTTATCAGCATTTGACCGAATTTGGTTCATCTCTGTTCCTTTACTACCACCCTGGGGAATAGTTTAAAGCAAATTCTAACATCGTACTATTTTATTTGTAAATTCTTTGGTAGGGATCTTATCATACAAGGACTCTAATAAAAATGCAATCACAATTACATTATCACATCTAAAAATTAACAATAATTTCTTAATACCTAATATCTAGTAAGTATTTCAATTTTCTTGTTTCACAAATGTCTTTTACAGTCTAATATTCCTGTCTCATAAAAATTTGTTGGATCGTTGTTCTGTTTAAATCGGGATCCAAGTAATTTTCGTACATCATATTTGCTTGATAAGTTTCTTTTTTTTTTTTTTTTTTGAGGTTTTTGGCTGGGGCTGGGTTTGAACCCGCAACCTTTGGCATATGGGGCCGGTGCCCTATTCCTTTGAGCCACAGGTGTCGCCCAGCTTGGTAAGTTTTTTAATTCTCTTTTAATCCATAAGCATTTTTTCTTTTTTTTCTCTTAGCACTTATTGAAGAAACATGGCGATTTGTCCTGAGGATTTTCTGTGTCATCTTTCCTCAGCTTTGGGTTTCTTTCCTCTCCTTTCCTCCCTGGCCCCTTTTTTTATTTTGAGACACAGTCTCGCTCTGTCACCCTAGATAGAATGCTGTGGCATCATCACAGCTCACACAGCTGGGCACAGCTCAAACTCCTGGGCACAAGTGATCCTCTTGCCTCAGCTTCCCAAGTAGCTGGGACTACAGGCACCTGCTATGATGCCCGGTTAGTTTTTCTATTTTTAGTAGAGATGGGGGTCTTATTTTTGCTCAGGCTGGTCTCGAACTCCTGAACTCCAGCAATCCATCCATCTCAGCCTCCCAGAGTACTGGGATTATAGGCATGAACCATCACGCCTGGCCCTTGGGCTGCTTTTCATTTCTGTAAAGCTTAGAAGAGGATTGTAGAGCAATTGTGGGCTGTAAAATATCCCTAAGTGGAACCCCTGTCCACTGGGAAGCAGAGAAGGACAGTGCCCTGCTTGGCAACCCCAAGTTCTGTAGGTTTACTTCCTTTTGTGCAGATACTTTTTTTTTTTTTTTTTGGAGACAGAGCCTCAAGCTGTCACCCTGGATAGAGTGCTGTAGCATCACAGCTCACAGCAACCTCCAATTCCTGGGGTCAGCGAGTCTTTTTCCTCTGCCTCCCAGGTAGCTGGGACTACAAGCGCCTGCCACAACGCCCTGCCAATTTTTGGTTGCAGCCGTTGTTGTTTGGTGGGTCCGGGCTGGATTCGAACCCGCGTGCTCAGGTGTATGTGGCTGGCGCCTTAGCCTGTTGAGCCACAGGCGCCGAGCCTGTGCAGAGACTTTTTTATCTTTTATGTTCATACTGATAATAAAGTCAATGAGTAAGATACAGAAGTACTTTCTAATCCTCAAATATTTATCGAATGATGCTGAGTGTATAGTTAATGATATGTTCTAATTCTTTGAGAATTGGTAAATTTATTGGTGTTCCGTAAAATTAGTCTCCATTAACCAGGTCATTGTTTAACTAAAATATGCGATTCTATGTTCATTCTGAAATCTAGATTTGGGGGGTGGAAACTTTAATAATAAGGACCGTGTTGAGTGGTACTTTGACACCATGTGAATATCTTAGTTGCCATGTAAAAATCACTTTCTTTTTTTTTTCAGTTTTTGGCTGGGGCTGGGTTTGAACCCACCATCTCTGGCATATGGGGCCGGCGCCCTACTCCTTTGAGCCACAGGCACTGCCCGTAAAAATCACTTTCACCCAGGTATTTTTTTTTAACATCCATTGATGATTCTTGCCTAAATCAGCTAATACGTGGAAACCTTTTCTAATTTGTTTCTTCTACAATTATTAGTTGTCATTCTTCTGTAAAGAAAAATTTTCCACATTTTTCTCCCTGCCCTTTTATTTACTCTCTGATTACACACCCTCTCTTCCTCTCATTATTTTGTACTCAAGGATTTAAAAGTTTACATGTTTATAATCTATATTATCATGATTTTCTTGATGCTCACGTTGTCCCAAAGTTGGTTAGTGTGGGGCCTTTCAAGCTGCCTCCTGTCAGTTTTAACATGATTCTATCTGTCTTCTAGCACTTCCTTGCTGTTTAGCTCTGTAAGATAATGCCAAGCTCTTCTTTGCCCCAGACCAGGATTTAGAAACCAAAACCTGTCCCTAACTATACTCATTGATTATTTCCAGGGCCACTGTGTCATGGCCCTCAGTCTCCAGCTGAGGCTGGAAGGATGTGTCAGCTCCTCGAACTGTTTAGAAACCTCTAACTCAGAAATCACTTAGGGCACTTGAAGGTTGGATGGACAGTATTTCTGTTTTCTCCATTTTCTAAGGATAAAAATTTTTTTCCTCTTGCACTCGACTTAACATTTTACTTGTGTTGTTATTATCCAAAGAATCATAGAATCATAGACCGTCCAGTTTGCCACTTTTTACTCAGACATTGTCTTAGCCAATGGCTCTTACCAATTTTGGGTCTCAGCCCATTGTGAAGATCTGATGAAAGTGGATTCCGGCCCCAGAAAAAATGCTCATACGCCAAAAATTTTTACATACGATTTTATTGGGTTCTTGAACTTTTGAAGCTCATTCATCTGTGAGATAGCAATCTTGTCATCCCAGATGTGTTCCAGCCCTGCTATTATTATTATTATTTTATAATTTTATTTTTTTGAGACAGGGCCTCAAGCTGTCACCCTGGATAGAGTGC
>CAUYON010196482.1:0-40000 GCA_963573935.1 Arctocebus calabarensis
TGGCCTCTCTGTCCCCCGGCTCCAACTGCATGGGGCCCAGAGCCATCATCACAAGCCCACCTGCCGGGCAGAGGTCCCGGCTTGGCAGGTGGGGGCTGGCAAATGGGAGAAGTCAGACTAGTGGAGAAAGTTGGACACTGAATATTACACAAGACTGGCTTTTAAAATCACTAACTGGAGAATTATTTTTTTTCTGAAATTCTAAATTAAGATGATTGTAAGATTTTTCTATCCTCAAGAGTGACTAAAAAGTCATGAAGTTTGTCCGAGTTTGCACCCAAGAGCTGAGGAAGGGAGAGCCCAGCAAGCAGGTTTTCAGAGAGAAGAAGGAAACACAGGGCGGGCTGAACAGCCTGCTTGAAGGGAGCACAGGGCAGGCTGAACGGCCACCTCTGCTAGTTCCACACGCTGGGCGCGGTGCTCAGGTTGGGCGAGTGGGTCTCAGTGCCAGGGAGGGAGGATTGTGAATCTTTTCAAGAATGCCCTGAACTTGATGTTCGCAAAATCTAGAGCACCCAGAGGTGCTTACTGCAGAAAACTGGATAAGTAAATTTCACCGTCCAGCCTCTTTCTACCTTCTGTATTTTGGTAGAAGCGATTGGAGAACCTTACAGAAAAAGAAAAGTCATTTTTCAACATTGTTTGCCATTTTCTAAATTCTAATGACTGCATAATAGTCTACTTAACCAAGTCCTGATGGATGGACATTAGGTTATTTTCAATTTTTCACCATTACAAATAACGCTATGATGAATATCCCTGTGCATAAATCTTGGTTGTTACCTCTGATCACATCCCATGGTGTGAACAACATGATGGGGCTACTGGCTTTTGTTACATAATGCTAGTTTTGCCCCCAAACCTTATGTTCCTGTATTCTCACCTTAGCCCTATATTTCCAAACAATGGCAAGAAACATTTTAAAGTATTTTCTAATATGTTAAAAGATAGATTGTATATCAAGGTTTTATTTGTATTCCTTTGAAATTTAGTAAGAATAAATAAATTCTCCATGTTGCCAAAATGTATTTCCTCTTTTATGACTTTCCGTGTATTACCTTTTGTGTGGGTGTATATATATATATATATAAATGCAATCATGGGGTACAATGCATAATGCAATCATGGGGTACAATGTGCTGGTTTCATATACAATCTGAACTATTTTCATCAAACTAGTTAACAGCCTTCATGGCATTTCTTGGTTATTGTGTAAAGATCTTTATATTCTGCATTCAGTAAGTTTCACCTGTACCCTTCTAAGATGCACCATAGGTGTGGCTCCACCAATTACCTTCCTTCCACCATCCCTTGTCCTTTCTTCATATTCTTGTGCTATAATTGGGTTATAGCCTTCATATGAAAGCTATAAATTAGCTTCATAGTAGGGCTGAGTACATTGGATACTTTTCCTTCCATTCTTGAGATACTTTGCTAAAAAGAATATGTTCCAGCTCCATCCATATAAACATGAAAGAGGTAAAGTCTCCAGGGAATTTCTTTATCTTTTTTGTATCTTTTACAAAAGATGTTTTACATAATAAAAACATTGACTCCTTATCCTATGTGACACAAGTTTCATCTACAGTTAATTGTTTACCTTTTAGAAATAATTTTTGACACTGGGATACTTTAAATATCATGTAGTAAAATCTAGACATCTTTTTTCTATATAATTTATTCTGTAAGACTTTAAAATAACAAAGTTTATAAAAGACCTATGTTATAATGTTAGGTAGAAAGGATACAACATTATACTAATAGTATTGCATAATTACACCTGTGTCTCTCTCTCACACACACACACACATACACAGAATTAAAATCAAAGTCCTAATACCAAAAAACAAGAAGTTTATCAATTTCTTGTTGGGGTTGAGAATTTGATATGCAGGTAATTTTTTTTCTTTTTATTTTTCTACATATCTCTTATTTAATAAATAAATAAATTATTTATTTATTTTTTGAGACAGAGTCTTACTCCATAACCTTAGGTAGAGTGCTGTGGCGTCACACCTACAGCAACCTCAAACGCCTTTTTTTTGTTTTTTTTGCAGTTTTTTGGCCCAGGTTAGGTTTGAACCCACCACCTCTGGTATATGGGGCTGGTGCCCTACTCCTTTGAGCCATAGGTGTTGCCTACAACCTCAAACTCTTGGACACAAGTGATCTCCTTGCCTCAACCTCCTGAGTAATTGGGACTACAGGCGCCCGCAACACCAGGCTAGTTTTTCTACTTTTAGTATAGAATGGGTCTTGCTCTTGCTCAGGCTGGTCTTGAACTCCTGAACTCAAGCAATCCATCCACCTCTGCCTCCTAGAGTGCTGGGATTATAGGCGTGAGCCACCACATCTGGCCTCTCTTGTATTGAGATACATATATGTGAATCTTATTCCAAAAATCCAAGACTTCAGAAACGTCATATCATTTTTAATAATTCAAGATAAATCTAATTTGAGTTACTAGACTGCAGGGCAAAACACAACTCATCTCTTCAAACCCTTTGAACACATTAAAATCCCAAAGGTTCACCTAATAGCTACAAAAAAGGGAGATTGTCACCTTCAGCTGACCCTGAACCAAGCTGACGTCCCCTGGATTCTGCTCCCCATTCAGAACCCCATCCACAACCCCTTACTCCTTTCAAATCTCCTTTGCATCTCTGCTTCTCCCTGTCTCCACCCTCTACTTCAAAATACTTAAATGTATACAGTGATGATTTAATAAAAATTAAGTTAAAAAAAAAAAAAGACTAAGTACTCTCTCCTGCCTCCCAAAGAGCTCTATTCTCTGGAACACATAAGTCAGGGAAGGGGGTTGTCTGTAAAAAAATCCCGAAATCTTTCTTATCTCAAGAGAGAATTTAAGATGGTATCAAAGGGCACGAAGTTTTCAGTTAGACAGGAGAAATAACTTTTAGTGATCTATGGCACTGCCCGGTGACTGCAGTTAAAATAATGTATTGTATATTTCAGAATCGCTAAAATAGATTTTTAATGTTATCGCCACACACACACCAAAAAAGACAACTGGGAGGCCTGATGGATATGTTAATTAGCGTGATTGACTCTGATGATGTACACATACATCAAAACATCACACTGTGCTCCGAAAATATAGACAATTGCATTCGTCAATTAAAAATTTAAAAAAATTAAACCAAGCGAGGAATTAAAGTGCCCCTACATCAGGAGGATTCGTGGTGTCCACTCAGCTGGCCTTCCTACTCTCCCAGAACTGGACTCTGGCCTGTAAATGCGGCAGCCCCACCCCCCTAATGTCTTGCTGTGGTTTGAATGGGCTCCCCCAAAGTTCATGTGCTGGAAATTTGACCTCTAAAGCAGCAGTGTGTTGAGGTGGGACTTTGAACAGGTCCTCAAACCTAATGGTCTCTATTAGGGGCATCCCCAAACACTGCTCCCTGGCCTGGCATACTCCTCTCCCACTGACTTTGCTTTGTCTGGCCACCCCCTGCTCCCATTTCAAATCGCAGCAAAGAGCCACCTTCCCCGCCCTGTCCCCTTTGCACTCTGCGCTTGGCCGAGTAGGGGACTACTCAGGAGCTGTTAAGTAGCTCTTTTCCTTACTTACCTGCTTCTCTAGACTGGAAGCTCCACGAGGCGGGGACCGTAGAGGACCACTCTCTACTTGAGCCAATGCACGAGGTCCCCTCTTTGCTTTACTTCCCCCACCTACCAGCCTGCTGGTCCCAGGGGTGCAGGAGTTTTGCTTTGCACACCGTATGGCTCCTGTCACTTCCTGGCATGTGGTTTATTCCTAGAGGACAAGCCAGACCCCCCCAGGTGGTGCACGGGCCTCGTGAGGGTCAGGCTCACGCCTCCTTTGTCTGCAGCTCTCCTGTGCTCAGCTTAGCATCTGGCACACGTGGTATGTGCTAGGTGTTTTGCTTTATAGTTTTAAAAACTATATTTATCCGAGGGCACAAAGAATTAGGTTACAATGTTTGCATTTGTTAGGTAGAGTCCCCTTACAAATGTGTGTCCGGCCCTCAAGAGATGTGCCTTCTAGTTAAATCCAGCCCATGTTTTTGAGGTCTGTTGAGTTTGTTCCAGTTCCCTTGCACGTGGTCTTGTGGTCTTTTTCATGCACATTGGGAAAGGTGCAAATGGAAGCTGGTCGCTGGAATGGACCACTAGACAGACGTGAAACCCTGGGAGGTGATCGTGGTTATCCTGCAGGGCACTCGCGAGCTGGGAGAATGAGGGGCTCGAGTCCCCCAGATCCCAGTTCCCACCCCTTCTGTGGGCCCCTTCTCTGACCCACAGTCCTGCTCCCGAGGCAGGCTTAAAGCCGTCCTTCCAAACCTGAAATCTCAGGGCCTGGATGCTATCGGACATGCAGACCTCTCTCACCCAACTGAGAACACAGACTTAATGCTGCTATTGGCTCCACTTGTTAAGTCTCCAACACACAAACACACATGTGCATGCATACAGGCACACGCGGGCGCAGAGGTACATTTACGTACACAGGTATACACAGGCGCAGACATACATGCACGTACACAGGCGCATGGAGGCAGAGGTACATGCACACACACAGGCACACGCAGGCGCAGAAGTACATACATGCACACAGGTATACGCAGGTGTGGAGGTACATGCACGCACACAGGCACAGGGAGGCACAGAGGTACATGCACACACACGGGTACACACAGGTACAGGGGTACACACACACATACACAGGCACAGTGGTACACACAGGCATGGGACGCACAGAGGTACACACACGCACACAGGCATGCTCAGACCACACATTTACATCCCTTCATTTGTTAGGATGACACATATTACTCTAAGGGGCTGAAAGGTCTGTGGTGCCTGTCCAGAGACCAGACTGTGGAAGTTCAAAGCAAGATTTAACAAAAGAACCCACCCAGGTGGAGCCTGAGATGGTGTCTGCACCAGCTGGCTGGGATACTGTTGCTTTTATAAGGTTTTTGGTGGGCAGAAAAGGGAGTACTGAGAATTTGATCGATCAATTTCAATGCAAATGAGGTATGAAAATCGGCCAATCAGCATCAACCTGTCAGGACCCTGTTGAGATGCCACACCCCCTTTCATGCAAATGAATGCATACATTGGAAAATAACCAATTAGGTGGTTTTCTGGGAGCATGTCCCTTCGCTGACTGGGAGGGAGGTTGGAGGAGCGGTGTCTCTGTCTGTGTGTGTGCGTGTGTGTGTAAGCCCACCAACACCAAAAGGGGACTTCGCTGATCTACAACTTCATTAGACCCTATGCTGTTACCTTACCTAAAGGTTCTGGGTGTTTTCCTATTTAATGCTGCTTCTCCTGCTCCCTACAAGCTTCTGAGTGTATCAGGTGATCTTTCTGATCCCGGCCTGCCCTTTTCAGCAATGCAGTGAATACTACTGAGTGTGACTCTCTCCCAAAAAAGGAACTATCACAGATAAGATCCCCCCAGAGGTTTTGAGCTGAGTCCTACTCCAGCTCTCCCAAGCCAACCCAAGCTTTTCAAGTGATGCCGAGTGATAGGAAGTATTGTGACCTCCCAGGCTGAAGGTCTTAAGAAGTCAAGTATTAAAGAGAAAAAAGGGGTGGAGGGGCTGGTGTTAAGCAGTTCAAGTTCTCTACAAATGAGAATCAGGCTCCAGGTGGAAGATGAAATAATGCACTTTATAAATCACCATCACAAAACATCCATCCCCTGCTTAGAGCACAGTCTGGCGTAAGCCATTGTGAAACACATAAAATGCTCCTGTACAGCTGGAGAAATGCGTAACCTCCAATTAAAGAAAAACCATGGAACCCCATGGCCCCTGTAAGGCCCTTACCTCTTGGTCATTCCAGAGTCAGAGGCCCCTGTAGTCCACACCCTCCCGCTGCCCATGCACTGTGAGTCTGAGCCGCTCCTGATGGACAGTGGGCCCAGAAATGCCTCAGCTGCCCCTGATGGAGGTGGTGAGAACCCGGTGCCACTGCTCCCAGCCAAGGCCCGGCAGAAGATAAAATGGGTACAGAAGACTCAGACGTGGGATCCACAAAGACTCAAGAAAGACCATAATTAATAATAAATGTGATAGAAAGTCCAGGTCTCTTGCAGATCTTAAACAAGACCTACAAATAGCATTTAAATAAGAAGAGAGACAGACAGAGAAAGAGAGATTGATTTTGCCTTAGAACATGAGACAGAGAATTTTTTGTCTTAGAACATGGACAGGCAAACTTCTGAAAGGGGCTGGTTAGTAAATATTTTAGAGTTTGTGACTTTTGTGACCATGTAACGTAGGCCACACCACTCAACTCTGCCAGAATAGCATGAAAACAGCATGTATGCAAATGAGCATGCCTGAGCTCCAGTGAAAGCTGATTTAGAAAAAACAAGCTACCGGCCAGATTCTACCTATAGCTTGCTGACCCCTACCATGGAATAGATGGTATAGAATGGAATGGGAGGTCACTCTTTCCAAATTAACAAAAGTTTAACAACAGTATCAATGTTTCATGTCTATATACGTCTTTATTTACAAAATGACTATGAGTTTTACTTCTAGAATAAGATAAGCTAAGTAATTGTTCCAGGAAAGAGAAGAGAAGATTTCAGTAACAGTAGAATGCATAGCAGAGCCCTAGGACTTAAAACAATGTGGTATTGGCAAAAGAACATACAGATAACTAGACAACAATTGACAGCCCAGAAACGTGCCAGAGTGTGCACATGTGTTAAATTAACAGTCGAAGAAGCAGCTCACTAAAAGGAAAGGGTGAATTTTTCGATGAGTGATGTTGAAAATTACTGGCTACTTAGAAAATAAAAAGCATTCAGGCCATTTCCTCCTACCCCAATCTACACAAAACAAATTTTAGATGCATTAAGTAAGCTTCGAAATTCAGTTGAAAATACAATGATCAAGATAGGAAACAAGTTTCAAAACATTAAGTTAGTGCAAGATACTAAGCAATTTAATAAAACTCACTTTTTAGGCATTACTGGCACTTTATTTAAAAATATAGCACATTTCCTGTCTTACAGGAAAAAGAAAAAAGGCAACTTAAGAATAAAACCTAATTATCTAGCAGGAAAAAAAATCAATTAGTAATCCTTTCTGAGTTGCATAGATACTAGAAATCTTTATTGTTTATTTTATTTTATTATTATTTTTTGCGACAGCTCACTCTGTCACCCTAGGTAGGGTGCCATGGCATCATAACTCACAGCAACCTCAAACTCTTGGGCTCAAGCGATCCTTTTGCCTTAGCCTCCCAAGTAGCTGGGACTTTAAGTGCCCAGTTAATTTTTCTATTCTTAGTAGAGACGGGTCTCGCTCGTGCTCAGGCTGGTCTTGAACTCCTGAGCTCAAGCGATCCACCTGTCTCTGCCTCCCAGAGTGCTGGGTTCACAGAAGTGAACTGCCTGGAGGCCTTCCTTGCTCACTTTGAACTCTGACCTGTTCCCTGGCACAGCAGAAGGCACATTCTCTGAGCTGTTTCCTTCAAAGGCCCCTGTCTCTTCTCTGATTTTGCTGACACTATAATCTCTCCCGGGGAAGTCACGAGAAAGAGGGGAAGAAGATATGCATTACAGACCATCCCCTGCCTCTCTTGAGGTGGTACATAAACAGGCTCCCTTTCACAGGGTGGCAGAAGAAAGAATAAAGGAGAATTAAACAGACACATGAATACACATACACTCGTAAACACATCAATAAACTAGCCTGACCCTCCAATAAGACCACATAAGAGAATTTTGAAAAGAAAGGTATTTTTTCCTGGGAATTTACTGAGTTATTATGTGGGTTCTTTTGAGAGTAGCACCCTTTTTTCATTATCTTTTCTACTCCATGATGGCTGGAGCTAAGGAAAGCTATGAGCAAGGTGATCTTTTTATTTTAACATCATACTGAACTCACCCATTAAGTCAACTTTTTAGAGGCAATTTTCTCTTTCCCTTTTAAATTTTATATCTCTAGCTTTTTGTTGTCTACCTAGAACCTTGAAAGAATGTGAACCTGGAATGCTTACTGTACCTTACAATTCTTAAAAATATTTGCTGTAGTTCCTAATTACTGCTTCAACAAGTATGGGCCCTGTTATAACCAGCTTGCTAATAATTTTAATAAGAATGAGTGTTAAAATCTATCATCTTTTGTGATAATGATACTTTTGGTCTAATCTTTTAAGTTAATTATCAGATGGATTCACTAAAGCTCAATCAGTTCTACCTTCCTGAGTAAATTGTAGTTGGCCATAGCTTGCTATTCTTTTATATTATTGTTGCCATTGTTAGAATAATGTAAATATTTTTTCTTTCAGAGTATTTGCTTATATGTTCAAAAGTAAGCTGATAATTTTTTCTTTCCTTTTCATTGATTTGTTGATTGCATTGAAAAGCATTTTACCTGGTCTGGGTGTGAAGTTCAATTGGGATCATAAAATTAGTTGCAGAGCTTTACACTTTTATTTTTTCTGGTCTAAAGCAGTTCATATGGTATAGTATCATCTTTATTCAGTAAAATTTGGTAGAATTCACCCCAAACCATCCTAGCCTGTTAACATTTTTTAGAGATTGATCTATGTCTCTCTTTCATTTTATTCTGTGTTTGTTAATATATTTAGGTAGCCTTGAGTTGAATTTTGCCATTTATGTTATCGTTGAAGAATTGATTTAAATGTTTACATTTATTAGCATAAACCTGCAAATAGATGACATATAACTTTTTATGATAGTCTTAAAAAACTATATCCAATTTTTTTGCCTTCTTTTCTTCTTGTTGACTAGACTTGTAAAAAGGTTGACTTTTATTATTCTTTTTTCTTTTTTTTTTTTTTTTGCAGTTTTTGGCCGGGACTGGCTTTGAACCAGCCAACTCTGGTATATGGGGCTGGTGCCCTACTCCTTTGAGCCACAGGTGCCACCCCGAATTTTATTATTCTTATTACGCAAGATTTTTGGTTTGTGTTCATGCCATGGTGTCATTTATTTAAATTTCTATGTTAGTAATCATTCTCAGTATCTTCAATAAATACTCATATAGAATTTAGGTTTTTTTTTTTTTATCAGTTTTCTAGCTTCTTGAGTTTCAGGTTTGGTTATTCTTTGATCTCTTTATTCCTTACTGTGTATTACACTTGTGTACTCAGGTACGGTGGAGTCACAGATCTTGACACATACTATTTTCATTACCACTCATGTTTAGAATTTGTTAACTTATTCAAACTTCTCCTTATTCTGAGTATCCTTTACCAGTAATGGTAATGATAATAATAATAATGATATAATATTAATGATGATAGCATGGTTAGTGACAACTGCTTTCATCCACAAGTGGATAGGGTTTTTACTGTGTTACGTATTTTGCTGTATTTTATACATGCTATAGGGACAGCATGCATTTTTACATTTTATAATTTGTTAAGATTTTCTTTGTGTTAGTCTTCGTGAAAGTACAAGAGTTATTTTAAAATAGGCATTCTAGGCTCATTTCAGGGATTAATTCTCTGTGTGTATAAAGAAAGATTTAGATACACGTGAAGCGATACCGATGAGGAAATACAGATTGCAATTCTCACGCATTACTGTTTTCTTATTCTCCAAAATTCTATTGGTGGAAGAGTAAAGTCACTAAAATAATAATAACCAGTAGAGAAAAAGAGAACAGAAGATGAATCCACAGTGTTCATAGATGTAAGTTAAATCTGGAAGCTAGAATTTGGAGCAGGGGTAAATGAGTGGGGGAGGGAGCGAGGAAGTCGGAGTCTTCCACCCTGCAGAAGGGACGGCCTGGAGAGCAAATGAACGCTCCCCGCAGGACCCTCGGAAGGCTTGGAGCTTGGAGACGGCCACCGCAGAGGCTGAACATCTGTACTGAGCATTCAGACGCCACCCCCCATGCCTTTTCCAACCTCTTTGTCTTCCAGAGTGTGGCCAAGGAAATATCCCATTCCCATCTCTGCTGGAAAGGGGAGCTTTATTATCTTTAGAATGGAGTTCTCGTGTGTAGAGGAACCAGTCATAGCTGGGCAGGAAGGTGCTAAATGGAAAATAAAAGGAATAAGCAAATTGGAACCAGGAACAGGCACAGCCCACCCCTCTTCCCTTGCCTTATTCCCAGGGTGTCAGTATAACCCCCATATCAGGTAGGGGATTGCAGGATTTTTTCCCTACAGAAACCAAATGGCCACAAACAAAGAGGCTTGCAGGGCCTGTCATCACAGGGGCTGCCATTACCAGGGCAGCACAGCAGAGCGATAAAAAGCCGGGAGCCGACTGCACCGTGATTGAGGTCCACGGTGGGGATTTGGACCCCGGCCCCGGCGCTTCCAGTGAATTTAAAATCCTGCTCTGAAGTGTGAATGGACACATTGACAGCCAGAAAGTGTCCAGACACCAGAGAAACGATTCACCGCAGAAGACCTAAACCCAGGCCGGAGGAGTACAAAAATCAAAGCAAATGGAAAAGAACTTAGAGGAACAGACGTCAGATGGAGAATGACACAGTGGAACACACAGGACAAAGACGAGGGTAACAGGGAAGGGAAAGAAGAGAGGGTTGGATGCAATCCAGGGGCCCACGGAGGAACTGTGGGGGAAGCTCATCAAAAACATAACCCTGAGTAACCGCTGAGTGATTTCCAGATGGACGGGCCGTGAAGCGTCAAGCAGAATTGTTACTGGAGGAAGCGGGTCCGACCTGCCCTCACTGTCAGCCGGTCTGCAGAGACACGGGGACAGGGCCGCCAAACTCTGTCAGAAGGCCAGAACGATTCTGGAGGACAGCAAGAGTCGCCGCTCCAAGACTGGTGTTCCTTTTCCAAAATCACACTTTTATACACGAAAGTTAAAAGAACCGCACTAACCCTTACCTTAAACAACAGCAATTAACACTTACCTAAAACAAGAATAATCTCCATAACCCATGACACGCAATGAACAATAACTGATATCACCCGTGGCCCATATAACAACATTCCAATTCAAAAGTTAATCTCTAGATGGGACACATCGTAAGAGGGACTTTACCTACAAAATGCAAGCGGTATAACCTGTTTCTCTGTACCCTCGATGAATCCCCAACAGTAAGAAAAAAAACCTGTTAATCTCCTAAATCAACTACCCTAAACTGTGCAAGCAAGATACATACTTGAAGGTTAAAGCCAAATTTACAAAACAACCAAGATGGGAAACATAAAGTGAAGGTCAGGCAGGAAGACCCTGACCAGCCAGACCAGCTGTGTCCTCTCCGCCCAGCCCGACTGCCTCCGTCTTATTCTCACTCCACCTGCTCTCAGCATTACATTTCAGAACACCAGGGATGGAGGCAGGTCCTAAGGACTTCTGAAAGTAAAAACAAACAAAAAGCTAACTGTGAGAAGGAAAAGGAAAGGAGATAAATACGGGCTTTCCCACTGTACACGCTGCAAGCCGGGGAGCTGGTTCACAAAGGGCTGCAGGGGGTTGGGGGGAAACGCCCATGAGGTGCTTGGGAATAGGCTTGCACATTTAGAAACTTACTGACAGGTATTTGACAAGTCTTCGGGAACATTTAGGGCTCTCCATGCAGAGACGTTAAGCAAACAGCAAAACAAAGGACACAGGACGGTGCCAGGGAAAGCAAAAACTTGTACCAAATGATTGTGGTATGGGTACTGCTGGGCTGGGCAGAAAACAATACAGTCATATGAACATAAACATTAATTACTGATTAACCACTAATTGCGATGTAGATATATTGATTAGGTCGTGTGAAGGGCAAAAATGTAACTAATAAAACAAGAAGTCAGTAGCTAATATGTAACACATGTAAATAAAGAAACAGCAATATATGGGCGCTGCTTGTGGCTCAAAGGAGTAGGGTGCTGGCCCCATATGCTGGAGGTGCTGGGTTCAAACCCAACCCTGGACAAAACCTGAAAAAAAAAAAAAAAAAGAAAAGAAAAAGAAAAAAGAAACAGCAATATAAGCATTAATGAATAACAGGTAAAATTATGGGATGCTATAGAGCTTACAGAAAGCAGAACTCAGAGAGCAGAAAGGAAGACAGCATGCCCTGTAATACCACTTTTATTAAACTCTGTGTATTATTTACTTTAATAAAAGCGGAGAATTTTTTTTTTTTAAGAGACAGAGTCTCACTTTATCGCCCTCGGTAGAGTGCCATGGCGTCACACAGCTCACAGCAACCTCCAACTCCTGGGCTTAGGCGATTCTCCTGCCTCAGCCTCCTGAGTAGCTGGGACCACAGGCGCCCACCACAACGCCTGGCTATTTTTCTGTTTTGCAGTTTGGCCGAGGCCGGGTTTGAACCCGTCACCTTCGGTATATGGGGCCAGTGCCCTACTCCATGAGCCACAGGCGCCGCCTGAGAATATGTCTAAATAGTTACCTATGTATATACTGAGGGTGCCAAAAAAGTGTGTACACATTTTTAAGAGAGGAAAACATATACTAAAATCGTAACAGTACATACCAATAGCAAAAGATGAGTGCAAGGTACACCGAGCACCTCTTGTAACTGCCTGAGTCGAACGTGACGTATTACAAATTCTGTACAGATTTTTCCTTTCTTAATGTACATATACATGTCTTTTGGCACCCTTAGGCTGTACTGGTGGTCCCTGGGTCAGATGAGACACATTCCTGAGAATGTCTTCAGGTCAAGTTTGCTGTTCCCCAAGCAACAGCAAGTATATAGTGATGATGGCAATACTGTCAGGGCTCATGTGTGGCATTAGTAATGTAGGGTAATGCTATACTAGTAATACCTTCATGCTGTAATAATAAGTTACAGAAAATATTGTGCTCTTTCTTCTAATTCAAACAGAACATAAAAAGCAAACACGTACCAGAAAACTTAGGTAGGAGATGGGAGAGATTTCGAAAAAGAATATTAAAGGTTAACACCTAAGTTGCATCCCCATCTTGCTTACCAGAAGGGGCGTCTTTCAGGCAGGAAGGCGCTGACTCTAACTAGAAGGTGGTGGTGGTGATGGTGCTGGACTGAGGGAGTGGACACTGCAGAGTCAGGATTGGACCCTGTTGCTGGAGGCCCGGAGCTGACCACTGAAATCAGTTTCTTGAAAAATGTATCTAGGGTTGTTTGCGCAGCTTTCTTTATTTTTTCATCATAAACGGCCTTGTAGCATCTCCTTACTCACTGCACAGCAAACCCTTGTAAACTGCTCAAGGTTAGAGCCCTGCTCCTCGAGCTGAGAGAACCTGCTTTAGGTAGATGGAAGGCTGCGGCTCATTCTTGTGTCGTAGCATTATTAGCTCTAGGTCTTCTGATTCTTCACGTTGGGGCGTTTCTATCAGCTGATCTTCTATCCACCTGTGAGACCAGCATCCAGCATAAAGATACGGCCCCAGGGAACCACTTAAAGCTGTGTGGCATTTATGTGTGTGGCAGAAACTAGCTCCCAATTGTTAATTTAATTGTTGAGTTAGAAATTATCCTTAGCGGCGCCTGTGGCTCAGAGGAGTAGGGCACCGGCCCCATATGCCGGAGGTGGTGGGTTCAAACCCAGCCCCGGCCAACAACTGCAAAATTAAAATAAATAAATAAAGAAATTATCCTTACAGGAGGCTTTGGGAGCTCATTCTTAGGTACAGAATGCTGGTAAGTTGTGTCCTCTGTAACCAGGACACTGCTTGCGTTCTTCACCAACTGTGTTAGCTATGTCAATGTCCACCGTTATACGGACACATGGCTGATAACAAAGGACACAAAATTCAGTGGGACTGGGGAGGTCATTTAAAAAAACATTGGTAATGGGCGGCACCTGTGGCTCAAAGGAGTAGATCGCCGGCCCCATATAACGGAGGTGGCAAGTTCAAACCCAGCATTGCCCCCCCCCAAAAGAAAATTGGTAATGGAGCAAATGTATGAATAGATAGACAAAAACAAACGTTGACCTTAGTGACTGTTAATTTTTTTGTGTCAGCTTTACTGGGTCTTGGGGGGCCTACTATTATTGGGTCAAATATTATTCTGAGTATGTATGTGAAGGTGTTTTTGTATGAGAGAAAAGCCTGGATTGGCAGACTGGGTGAAGCAGACTGCCCTTTCGAGGGGTGGGGAGGTCATCTGATTAATTGAACATAAGGGCCGATCCTCTTCTATGCGAGGGAGCTGGCCCTGCCCAGTGCTGGACGGAGGCATCAGATTTTTCCTGCCTTCAGGCTCAAACCAAAGCAGTAGTTTTCCTTGGGTCTCAAACCTACTGGCTTCCAGACTGGAACTACACCAACAGCTCTCCGGGGCGTTCTGCTCGATGATTACAGATCTGAGGCTTCCCAGCCTCTGTAATCACGTAAGCCAATTCCTTTAAATCAGCGGTCCTCACCCTGTAGGTCATGACCCCTTTTTAACAATGAAAGTACATTGAGGCATTAGGAAAGTTGAGAACCACAGCTTTAGATAAATCTACTTACGTCTATCTATCCATCCATCTATCTGTATGTCTATCCTATTAGTTCTGTTTCTTTGGAGAACCCTGACTAATACAATCTTTACCTCACAAAGTACACAAAAATTAATTCAAGAAAGATCAGTTGAGCTAAATATGATAATTAAAACCAGTTGTCTTTGTGGAAGAAAAAAATAGAAGTTAACCATTAATAAAACCAAAATTATACTAACGATAAAAGAAAAAATGTATTCATTGAACTTGTTTTAAATGAAGAATTCTCTTTTATTAAAAAATATAACACTAAGAGGTGGTCACAGTGGCTCACACCAGTAGTCCCAGCACTCTGGGAGGCCGAGGTGGGTGAATTGCTTGAGCTTAGGAATTTGAGACCAGCCTGAGCAATTTTGAGACCCCATCACTACTAAATATAGAAAGCTAGCCAGGCGTTGTACTGCGTCTGTAGGCTCAGCTACTCAGGAGGCTGAGATAAGAGGATCACTTGAGCCCAGGAGTTCAAGGTTGCTGTAAGCTATGATGACATAACAGCACTCTCCCCAGGGCGACAAAGTGAGATTCTGTCTCAAAAAAAAAAAAAAAATTAAAAGAATAAAAAGACAGCAACAAACTTGAAAGAGATATTTCCACTATAAATACTCATTAATAAATTCAAATTTAGAGTATTAGAAAAAAAAAACTTCTGAGTCAATTAGAAAAATTTTGATAACTATTGTCTATTGATAAAAATAGTAAGCAGAAAAATAAGAAAGAAACATGAACAGGCATTTCACAAAAAAGAATTTTAAAATAACCAATAAATATATGACAAAGTGTTCAATGAAGTAAACATCAGAAAAATATGAATTAAAGCCCAATAAGACAGTTCTGCACAAGAAAAGTTAAAATTAAAAAGACTCACCTTAGTAGGTGTTTGGGAGGATGTAACACAGCTGGAATTCTCTTAAATTGCTGATCAGAATATAAATTGGTACAATCACTTTGTAAAACTGCTCAATGATACAAAATATGCATAGATCATAGAACTGAGCTGAAGAAATGTAAGTAAAGGCAGAGAGGGACTATATACAGAGGTAAATATGAGCCCACATTGATATTAACTGTCAAAACAATTCCCAGTAATAAAACCGAGATCATACCTTGTGGATTTTAAGCATGAGGAATTAAAATTTATGACAGCAAAATTACAAGATGCAAGAGAGTGTCAGTGGATTTAAAATGTTCCACATTTTGAGCATAATCAGGGAAGCTGGAAAGTGATAATTATCTAATAATATTTCAGACATTAATACCTTAGGAAATAATGCTGTATTCTTTAGGGTAAGTACCAAACAAATAATAAGATAATATATAAACAAATTAATAAAGAAAAGAACAAGAGAAATGAGAAGTCTGATAAATTCAAAAAATGTAAAGAAAGCAAAGGTAAAAAAACAGAACTGAGGCACTTATGTTGAGAACAGGACAGAGGCCATCAGGCTACAACAGAACAAGTGGGTCACATAAAAAAGAGAAAGTAAAATGGAGTTCATAAACACAATAAAACAATAATTCCTTTAAACACCAATGGGTAAATACCTCAATGGCAAAGATTGCCAGATGGGATGTAAAGACAACCTAACTGTATCCTGCTCAAGACTCACAAATTTAAATATATGAGCATATAACTATTAAAAGTAAAAGAATGGGGAAAAAGCACACCATGAAAATCCTCTCCAAAAATAGTGTAACCATGCTAATACTAGACATAGATTTGAAAATAAGAAATACTGCTAAAAATCAATGCATTTCATAATGAACAAAATAGGGATCAATCCATAGTTCTGACTATAAATGCACACAAAAACTTCCCTTCACAATACATAAGAATCAGATATTAAGAGAATTAAAATCAGAAGTAGAAAACAATAAGCAGAGTAAGAGATGTCGACATGCCCTTCTAAACATAATGTGATAAATGGTGTTATAAATTTTACTATTTTTCTTCTTTTTTTTTTTTTTTTAGAGACAGAGTTTCACTCTATCGCCCTCGGTGGAGTGCCGTGGCATCACACAGCTCACAGCAACCTCCAACTCCTGGGCTTAGGCGATTCTCTTGCCTCAGCCTCCCGAGTAGCTGGGACTACAGGCACCTGCCACCACGCCCGGCTATTTTTCTGTTTTTGCAGTTTGGCCGAGGCCAGGTTTGAACCTGCCACCTTCGGCATATGGGGCCAGCGCCCTACTCGCTGAGCCACAGGTGCCGCCCCAAATTTTACTATTTTGGAGTTAGTTAGCATTCCTGAAATAAAACTAACTTGGCCATTGTGTATTATCTTTTTTACATGTCATTATTTTGAGCGATATAGTTTTTAACTCCATATTCATGAGCAAGATTAGCCTCCTTTCTTGTGTATTGCCGTTGGCTGGCCTGGTCATACCTGTTGTCCTGGCTATATAAAATAATTTGAGAATTGTACCTTCTTTTTGTTTTCTAAAAGTGTGTGTGAAGGGTTAGGATTATTTATTTCCTAATTATTTGGTAGGATTTATCTATAAGATCATTTGGAACTAATATTTCTTTATAAGAAGATTTTTCTTTTAAACCCGTGATGCAAACTATTTAGGGCTATTGTAATTAAATATTTCTTGATTGGTCAGATTGGTTGACTTTTCTAGGAATTTGTCCATTTCATTTTCATTTTCAGTATATTGTCATAAAGTTGAAAAAAGAAACTCTTTTAATCCCTGCTTAATATGCAGTTTTGCTTTATTTTCCATTCCCCAAATTGTTTTAGTTGTGCTTTCTGTATGATTTTTTTTTCCATGTTACATCTTGCCAGAGTAGGTCTAGCTTATCAATCTTTTAAAATAACCAAATATTAGCTTTGTTAGGTTTCTCTAGGATAACTGTGATTTTATTTTATTAATTTCTATTCAACCTTTAACATTTGCCTCTTTTCTAATATAAATGATAGGAATTTAACTTTAAATGCAACCTTCTTGGCTTTCTAAAAGTTATTTTATAAACATATTAAAGGCTTTTTAATTTTATTAATTTCTCACTAATAGATATAATGAGCAATGTAGAGATGTCTTTTTAAAGTACTGTGTATAGGATTTTTAAAATCACTTTCCCTTGATCACGCTGTGCCCAGTATGAAATCAATTCTTAGAAATTTTTGAGACCTAACTGCATGTGTTTCAATGACATTCCATGTGTTCCAGAAAATAATTGTTTTCTCTATCTTAGAGTGTTATTTTGTATTTATCCATTAATTCAGGTTTGTTAGTTGTATGCTTTGAATATTTTATATCCTCAATTATTTATTGTTTTACCTGATCTCTCAGTGACTAAGAAAGATGTGTTAAAATCTTTTGTTAGTAGAAGGGAAGAGGAGAGAGGGAAGGAATGGGGATTTGGGAGGAGGGAGGGTATTCGGGGGGGACCTCATCTCATGTGCATGATGTAATGGTACATTTCAAAACTATTAAGAAATGAGTATAATTGTGATGGATGTGTTATTTAGTTCGATGTAAGCATTTCACGTTGTATATTGAAGCAGTACCCTGAAGCCCATAAATGCATCAATGTACAAAGTTATGATTTAATAAAAAAATTAAAATAAATAAAATCTTTTCTTATGATGATGGGTTCATTCGTTTGTCCTTTAGTAATATTCATCTTTATTTGCATATTATAAAGCTATACTATTAAATTTATAGATGTTTAGAACTCAGTAGGGTGTGATGATGCCTTATATTCAGTAGTGTATTTTGAATTAATGTCTAAGATTTTATAATGTGCATATTGCTACACTAGCTCCCTTTTGGTTGGTTCGTGTGTATTGAATATAATCGTCCTCATTCCTTTACTTCCAAACTTTCTATGTCTGCATATTTTAGATGTTCCCTCAATAAACAATATTGAAGGAACATCTAAATTAGAATCAGATTTTTTTCCTTTAAATCAAATCTAAAAATCTTTGTCCTTCACCTAGAAAGTTTAATTCATTTATATTTATTGTGAAATTGTTAAAATTGACTCTAATTCTATTATTTAAATTTGTTTTCTTTTTATCCCTTTCCTCTGTTTACTTTGATACCTTATTATGCATTTTTAAATGTAGATGACTGGCTTTATCTTCTGTTTTCCCCTCTTCTGCATAATCATTATTTTCTTCCAAATTAATGTAATCAGCCTAGAACACTGTTTTTCAACCTTTTTTATCTCACAGCACACTTGAAGCTATAGTTAACTTCTGATACACATTTAAATTAAAAAAAAGAATACTACTTACTTTGTCTTGAACTTCTTTTGCAAATAGTTAAAGTAATGATCTTTAAGAATTTTTATAGCACACCTAAGATCTTCTCATGATGCACAGGTTGAAAATCTCTGGCATAGAATTTTTAACACTCGTGTTGACATATACTGTTTTGCTTATATTTTATTTCTACTCAATTTGTACTGTATATTTCAGAAGTCATAGGATTTGTTTTGTTTGATCATTATTTAGAGGCATCATTCCTCTGTACATTCTGGCCACTGGTAAGTTTCCCTCTTCGTCTTAAGGGTTTTGCAGGTGCACATTTACTCAGGTTCATTCAGCCTAGGAGGAATGGAGCTTCCTGAATCTGACAATTGGTGGTTTTTATCAGTTTCAAAAATGTGAAGCCACTCTCTGTTTGGATGTTACCTCTCCTTGAGTTCTCACCATGTGTTTATCCTAGTACGTGTGTTTATCCTATGTTCGTTTAACCTGTGCACTGAGCTTTTTAGTTCTTAGATATCTTATTAATTGGTTTTCAAATGTGCCTGGTCATTCTTTCTACTTCCAAAGTCAGATTTTTGGAATTAATTAATTTATTTAATTATAATACACATACTTCAAAATATTCTGAATTTTGTCATTGTAGTAGTGAGCTCTAGGGTTCCATGTCTGATAGTTTGTTTTCTGCTAAATCTTGCTATGGTGTATTGTTTCCACATGTGATCTATACTTTCATTTATGAATACATTCTCTGGAATTGTATCTATAGGAGTTTTTTTCTTAACAACCAATTATTAAATCATAACTATGTGCATTAATGTTTTTATGGGGTAACATGTGCTGATTTTATATACAATTTGGAATGCTTACATCACACTGGTTAACATAGCCCTTCACCTCACTTAATTATTTGTTGTGTTAAGACATTTATACTCTTAATAGATTTGAGTTTCTGTTTGTTTATTTATTTTGAGGCAGAGTCTCACTTTGTCACCCTCTGTAGAATGTCATGGCATCACAGCTCATAGCAACTGTGATTTTCTTGCCTCTGTCTCCCAAGTAGCTGGGTCTACAGGCACCTGCCACAACAGCAGGCTATTTTTTTGGAGACAGGGTCCCACTCTTGTCAGGCTGGTTTCAAACTCCTGAATTCAGGCAAACCACCTGCCTCGGCCTCCCAGAGTGCTGGGATTACAGGCGCGAGCCATCACTCCTGGCCTTCTAGTGTAGTTTTTGGATACTTGAATTTAAAGTGGGTCTTCTATGAAAATTTAGTTCTGCTGGTCACATGAGTATCACCAGCTTAAAATCACTTTCACTTTTCATGGGGATTTTTTCAGGCCAAAACGGCAGTACAAATTCCAGTTCCAAACTCATGCAATGATTTATATTAGAAATTATTAGTAGAAACTTTCTTATTTTTACTCCTTTCATCTAGAGCCAAAGACAAGATTAAAGCTTATTTATTTCCCTCTGCTGGGTGTGTTTTTCCCTCTTCATGGCTTGCTGACAGTGTATAGCTGACTCTAATCCCACCACTTTCCTTGAACATGCCCAGATTTTGTCTTCTGCCCTGTTTTGTTATGTGCTTTACACTTTGTGTGCCACATTTTAAAATTGTCTACAGCAAAACAGGTTTTCTTTGGACATCAAGCTCACTGTATGGCTGAAAAGAAGGGGTCCCGTTCCTTTTTCTTTTCCCTCTAACACTGCATAGTGTGAATGAGAAGCAGACTAATGTCCCTTAAAATTGGCTTTTCCCACCTTTGGGAGTTTTTTTCTCTCTGAAGTAAAAATATCTCACCAAAGTTATGTGCGGGAATGAATCACTTTTCATTAACCTTGTAAATGACCTTGCAAATGTAAAGCCGTATGAATCTTCAGATGAATGTTTTTATTCATCCCAAAGAGATTTATTCTAGTATATCCAAGATAATTTCTTCTAGGTTCTTTTTCTTTTTCTTTTTTGGCCTTTTTTGTTGAGACTATTAATGGTATATATTATTCGTTCAGTTCTCAAATCTCAATATGAGATTTCCTATATCTCAAATCTTTTTTTCTGGGACTCTAAAGAATAGATATTTGACATTTGGGGAATATTTAGATAATATCTCGTGCCTGTTAGTTTGACCCTCATAATATCCATCGTAGCCCATAAAGAAAGTGCTCGCTTTCATTCGAGCCTACTTTGTGTGTCCTTTGATTCGCGGGTTTGATTTTTGTTTTTGTCCCTTTTGCAATTTAACATCCCTAGTGTCATTTTCACCTGTGCTACGATTCCCCTGTTTCTCTGCAGGATTTTCGTAATTCAGGAACCTTCAGTCTGCTCATTTTCATATCTTTCACTTCATTTTACAGAGTTTATTTTTTCTGAATTTAACTGAAAGCACATGGTAAATAATGCGATATATTTTAAGTGTGTCATAACTGCCATATTCTTTTGCTTAAATAATGCAGAGTCTTTTCATAGGTACCTTTTTTTGGTCACATTATTCAGGCTAAAACAAGAAGAAGTCTACCAAACTAGGTAAATGCCCCAAACAGTGCGAGCTGCTTCTCCCCCAGACCCCTCCCAGTCCACCTGGATATATGCAGATCTAAAACTGAAAGATGGGTTGACATAAGTTTACAAACCAGTTTAGTCATAAAGCAACTGGAGAGGGCAGAATGCATCCTGGGAGATAATCATAGCAGGAAAATTTCAATTTGCTACGGTTCCCTTTCTGTGTTTGCTTAAGCCACACACTGAGGACTAGCTTTCCATATGGAGTTCTTCTCGATTTCTGCCTCCACTTCCAGTGAAGAATGTCATTGCTTCCTGGCCCCAAGTTCACAGCCTTGGGAAGGGCCTTGGTTACTAGGGGAGCCCCTCATGCCTGGGGGGTTGTGTTTGCTGCTGCTATGCAGGAGTCCCCCTTATCCACAGTTTCCGTTACCCCCAGGCAACCACTGTTTGAAAATATTAAATGAGAAAATCCCGAAATGAACAATTCACGAGTTTGAACGCATGTGGGTTTCTGGGTCACATGATGAAATCTCACGCCGTCCCGTCCACCACGCGGATTATCCCTTTCCGTGTCCACGCTGTACAAGCTGTCCGCCCTTAACCCTTAGGAGCCGCCTCGGTCATCAGGTCCGCTGTCATGGTGTCAGGATCCTTGCCATTGAGCAGCCCTGATTACTTAATTATTCCACTTTTTAAGTAGTCAATATGGTTCGCCTCCTGCTGTGCCTAAATTATATCTTAAGAATTATCACAGGTATAGATGTGCTGAAAATAGAAGCATAGAGAGGGTAGGGTTTGGTCCTCCTGTGGTCTCAGGCACCGGCTGGGGGTCTGGAATGTATCCCCAGAATATACAGGGGTGGCTACTGAACTTGCCCACGAATGTTCTAGGGCACTGATTCCTAGTAGCTCACAAAAACGGGACTCACGTCACGCTCATGACCTCCCTACAGTTTTGTTCTCAACGATTCAAAACACAGAAAGGAAAGTGGCTCTGTCGTGACCCTCTCTGTTCTGGGACACCTGCTGCTCTCTGAGAGAAGCAGGAATGTCACCCTGTCTGGTCCTTTTTATCATATATAGCAAATATTTACAGAGCCCCCAACACGTCAGGCACATTCTAAGTACCAGGGTACGTCGGTGAACAAAGCAGGCAGACAGGAGAGGCAGGTAAGAATGAACAGACATGGCTAATAAGTATAATAGTATATATTGCATAATATGTTAGAAGGGGACAGGTGCGTGGAAAAAGGGAGAGCTAAGTAAAGGGACTGCGGGCTGAGAGCGGGCCACAGGAAGGCCCTGAGAAGATAATACGTGAGCAAAGGTGAGAAGCGGGGGAGACAGGTGGCCACGTGCCTGTCTGGGGAAGACGGTCCAGAGCAGAGGGAAGAGCCAGTAACACTCTCAGTCGGGCCTGAGCCCGGATACTCCGGGTCCAGCTGGGAGACAGGGGCAGCTGGGCCCTCGTAGGGGCCCGGAAGATGACTCAGGTGACGGGGAGCCTATCTATGGGACCTTGTATATGAGGGTTTTGGTTGTCACCGAAAGAGAACTGGGGAGCCTCGGAAGAGTTATGAAGAGCGGAAGGCTGTGCCCTCATTTACACTTCAAAGAATCACTTTGGCTGCAGGATGAACACAGAATTCCTGGGATGATCCCTGAGATCACCAGCTGGAGTTAAAATTGTCATTCTCACCCAGACTGCACATGAGAATCGCCTGGGGAGCTTTAAAATCTCAGGGTCAATGCTGTGCTCCTAGACCAATTAAGTCAGAACTTCTGGGGTGGGTCCCAGGCATTAGGTTTTTTGAGAACTTCCCAAGGGACTCTATGGAAAGGTCGAGGCTGCAAACCACCGTTTTCAATAAAAAGAAGGCTCCCTTGGAGTCCCTCACCCGACCGTGGGATCCAGAGGGCGGGACAGGTGCCTTCTATGCGACTGCATCCAAGGCGGCCGTTAGGCACAGAGCAGAGAGGAATTAATCCTTGAAATTCCAATTTCACCAAAGTGGAAACCCAGAATATTGATGGAAGCATGTGGTCGTCCCAGCCCAGAGCTCAAAGAGAGAGGCTTCTGCGCAGTTCTCAAGAATGAATTTTGAACAGAAGCTCCATATCACGGATTTAAGAAAGAAGGAAAAAAATAGACACATCTCAAGATGTAGAAAAGCAGCCTTCGGTTTTCAGAGAAAATATAAATTTTTGCCACCGTGTCCCAGGATTTGGATGAAGCTGAGTCCCCGTGGCCTATTTCAGAGGAAAGACCTTCATGCAGGGCCAAGCTGTGGTCTCTCTCAGCCTCCCCTGCAGGCCCCATGCCCAAGACCAGCCCGATCCATGCCTGAAACGTAAAATCTCAGCTTAAATCGCCCCATTGGGTTCATGCCAAGGTCAGGCTCATCCCCCAGGAACTCAGTCCCTCGGGGGAGTCCCACAGGAACTGTTCCTCATTCTCGCAGCTCTGCAGAGTGGTGCCGAGGCTGCTGAGTAAATGTCACAGCGCCAGGTGTCCGAGATGGGTGAGACCAGCTGCTGGCCCTGGAGGCTGGCAGAGCTCCAGCCCTCGCCCAGTTGTCCCTGTGCCTGGGGTTTCTGAGTGTTCCGGATGGAGGGATGATCAGGCTCCCAGCGCTCGGCCAAGGGGGCCCAGCTGGCTCAGGCCAGAGGCTCCCAAGAACGTCTAGACCCACGCCCAAAGCCACAGGGAAAGACTGGTCTGCACAGGCTTTGTAGGACACACCACCACTAGCCACGTGTGGCGTCCAAGCACTTGAAATGTGGTCCCGTGACTGTAAAGAGGGTTTTTAACTTCACTCCATTTACATCAATTAAAAAAAAAAAAACAAACTCTAACACTAGATTCGGTTCTTAACAAACGTGTAAGCATGTCTAGATATGTTCAGAAGAGCTTAGGTATTTGAGTTTACTTATTCAGCTGGGACTCATGTAAAATCTAAATACAGATCAAGTCAAGAAAAATGTAGCATCCAGATTGAGATGGGCCATAAATGTAAAGTATATGTCAGATTTTGAAGACTTTGCAAAATTAAAAAAATAGAACAAATCTCATTAATATTTATATATCAATTGCACATTGAGATAATACATGTAATAGTTTCAATACATAGAGTTAGGTAAAATACATTATTAAAATTAATTTCATCTATTTCTTCTTACTTTTTTTTCTGATGTGCCTATTGGGACAGTTAACATCATATTTTTAAAAATTCATATTTTATTTCCACGGGCACGTCGGGCCTCTGTCCAGGAAGGAGGACACCCCACCATCCCTGAGCAGATGGAGGGAGGTCGAAGCAGGTTTCCAGACCACAAAGTCCAGCGAGGACAGACGAGCTCAGAGAAAGTTGAAGGCACTTCCTTCCAGGACAGGAATTCCTGCCCCCTTCTCCATGGACTCCCCAAATAGATCCTGCAGGTTTCAGGGTTGCAAATGCACAGCAGGGCGGGGCGGGGGGGTGATCACCTCAACGGACAGATTCTGCCATCAGAACACTGCATATAGCAAGAATCCTGCTACCTGGCAGCTGCCGGGGGGAGCTGCAGATTTTTATACATATTTTTACTCACTAATGCTTTACTTGTGCCATTTAAAAAATATTCTACTAAGCATTTAAGTAGTAATAAACCTGTATAGTAAAACCTGAATTAAAAGTCTTTCATTCTTTTACACTAATGCTATACTGTTAAATGCACTAGTCCAAAAGATGCTTTTACGAGTTAACAGTCCAATAGATTTTCTCTGAAGTTCACGGAGAGACCCTTATTTTGTTTTCCATCAGTCACAAAGTATTGAATGGTGTGGATATACTTGCTTTTCCTCTGATTCATAGGCATTTAATTTTCCATTTCTTTTTTATATTACCAACACCGCTGTGATGAACATTCTTTCACTTACATCTTTTTTTTTTTTAATTTTTTTTTTTTGCAGTTTTTGACTAGGGCTGGGTCTGAACCCACCACCTCTGGCATATGGGGTCAGCGCCCTATTACTTAGAGCCACAGGTGCCGCCCCACTTACATCTTTTTAAACATTTCCAAATATTATTTTAGAATTCCTAAAAGTGAAATGGTGGGACAAAGGCTAGTTTTTATTTATTTATTTTTTTTAAGACAGAACTTTGTCACCCTCTGTAGAGTACTGTGGAATCACAGCTCACAGCAACCTCAAACCACTGGGCTCAAGCAATCCTCTTGCCTTAGCCTCCTCAGTAACTGCTTGCTCAGGTTGCTCTCAAAATCCTGAGCTCCACCTGCCTTGGCCTCCCAGGATGCTAAATTTCATTACAACAAAAATTTTACCAATTTATATCTCACTGGTAGTAAAGGTTCCCCTTCTTCTACATCCTCTTCAATATTTTATCAGTCTTGTTTTTTCCTATTCAAACGGGTGGTACATGCCGTTTAAAGAACCTGTTTCCCAGGCTGGGAGCACGGGAGCTCTGTGTATTGGGCTGGGGAACGTGGCCTCTGTGTATTGGCCAAGAGCATAGATTCTGTGACTTGTTCATTTCAACCTTTGCCCATTCTTCTCTAAGGTTGTTTAATCGTTGTTTTTTTTATAGAAGCTCTTTATGTATTTTGTGTACTAAACCTTTACCAATATAAATATAGTAAGCATTTCATCTTAAACTATGGTCTTTCCTGTAATTAAAGAATAGCACTTATGCAAAAAAGCATATCAATCAAAAATGTGGAGGTCAGTCAATTTTTTTTTTTTTGAGACAGAGTTTTAAACTGTTGCCCTGGGTAGTGTGCTGTGGCATCACAGCTCACAGCAACCTCAAACACTTGGGCTTAAGCAATTCCCTTGCTTCAGCCTCCCAAGTAGCTGGGACTACAGGTGTCCATCACAACGCCCAGCTATTTTTTGGTTGTAGTTGTCATTGCTGTTTTTGGCAGGTCCAGGCCAGGATTGAACCTGCCAGCCCCAGTGCACATGGCCAGGGCCTTAACCACTGAGCTATGAGTGCTGAGCCCAGTCAGTTATTACAAAGTGAACACATCCTTGTAACCACAACCCAAATCAAGACATAGAACATTTTACACACACAAGGGGTTCCCTTCTCACACCTTCCCAGCAACTACCTGCTTCCTCCACCCAAAGATAATGATTTCAAAGCAACACTAACTACCAAAAGCTAAGATTTACCTCTCAAAAATTTGTATAAAATAATAATATACCATCTATTTTCCTGTGTCTGGCTCCTGGTTGCTGTGAGTGAATGTCATCTTGGCGAGATTCAATCCATGTTGTCCCAGATAGCTACAGTATATGCCATCTTATTATCATAGAACACTGTATTTAATAAGTGGATCAGACTTTGCTTTCCCGTTCCACCCTTGAGGAACCTCTGACTTGTTCTCCCCACCCCCTAGAGTTTGGCTTTTGTAAATAACACTGCTGTAAACATTTTTCTGCATGTCTTTTAATTTATAATTACAGGCATTTGGGTTGGGTATATGCTCGTAGAGTTAAAATGCCGGGCCGAAGAACAGACACTGTCAATGTTTCAAAGTAATCGTATCAATTCATGGCTCTCCCAGCAGTGTGAAAGTTTTGGTTGCTGTACATCCTTGCCAACACTTAGTACTGTTGATTCTTTCTCGTTTTAACAATTCTGATGGGTGTAGAGAGGTTTCTCAGATGAAGGGTGAAACTGAGCCCTTTGTAATGTTTAAATGCCCTTTGGACGTCCGCTCTTATGAAGAGCCTATTTGAGTCTCTTTCATTTCTCTGTCGGGTTGTTGTATCCTGTACTGAAAGGGATAAAAGAGAACTCTAAAGCACATTTGGGCAGTGGCTGCAGAAGGCTACCACCATCAGGCCCAAGGTTTTGAAAAGTCAGCAAGGAAAAAACTTGTAAGCTCAGAAAAGAGGCTTCTCAAGGCTGGAATTCAGGGCATCCAAGATAATACAACTGCTGCAGAAACTTGCCACTTATCTCTGCAATGAAGATGAAGCTTGCTGGGGTTGCCCCAGAACCACCAGAGCCTTCTCTTGCCACGGAGATGGTGCAGGAGCCCACCACCTTCAGTCTGCCATGCTTAGCCCCAGTGGCAAGAAGTCTGAGAGAGACAGGTCTTTATGGAAATGTTTATAGCAGCTCCATTCACAGTCACAGTGATGCAGAAACATCCAAAATTCCCATCAACCCTTGGATGGATTAATAAACTGTGGTGTATGTATATCATGGGGTATTATTCAGCCATTAAAAAGACGGAGATGTTACATCTTTCCTATTAACCTGGTTAGAGTTGGAGAACATGAAGAATGTCAAAGCAAGCACCCATGTACTCAATACCAATTTGAAACTAGTAGCTGAATGACTACAGGCCCCCCCTGAGAGAAAAACACAATTAAATTTAAGAAGGGAAGGGGCTTGGTAACTTCCTACCCAGCAAGTACAACATAGGGGGCTACAGCGCACCTCCCTGGGTGAAGGATTCAACACAGTGTAACCTCATCCTATGTGGCCTTCTATGAATGTGAAATTAAAGCAACAATGTCCAGGAGAGAAAAGGCTCCTCTTCCCCCTCCACGCGGCCGTCCCCGTTTAGCGCCCCCTATTTGCAGAACCTGATAAGGAACCAGCTGGCAACGCAGAAATCGCCCTGCAGACTCCAGCCTCGGTGTCACAAAGCTGGGAAAGGGGTGAATTTGGAGGCGAGGGGCAATAATTAACAACTGGCACAATGGTGTGCTAGTTCGTGTTGATTTTCAGGAATTCTTTTTATATTCTGGGAAGAAATTGTTTATTGGTTATTTATGTTGCAAATGCATTTTCCCCTCTTGATTTATCTTCGCCTGTCTTATAAAGTCTTTTGACGAAGGGAAGCTTTTCATTTTAATGCAGTTCGATCTATCAATCTTCTTTTATGGATGTACTTGTGATATCACATTTAAGTCTTTTCTACCCGAAGGCTATCAGTTATTCTCCATTGATTTCCTTAGAATTTTTATTGTTTTTCCCCCTATATTTAGATGAGCAATCCACCTGGGATTGATTTTTGTATTTGAACAGGCTGGTGTGAGGTAGGGAGTTGGGTTACTTGTTCTTTGTATAATTATCCAGTTGACCCAGCAGTGTCCACTGAACAGGTGTCACCTCCCTCCTGCAGGGCATCCGTGTCCCCCCAGATCTCAGAATATCTTCTGTACTGTCTTTCTCACTCACCGCTTACATTAGCCGTTCTGTCCATCCTTGAAGCAATATCATAGCCCTAATTCCTGCAGCTTTGTAATACTTTAGAATAACCAAGAGAATAAACCCTTCCATTCCTCATTTTGTTTTTTGGTTTTTTTAGAGACAGAGTCTCACTCTGTTGCCCTCAGTAGAGTGCTGTGGCACCCCAGCTCACAGCAACCTCCAACTCTTGAGCTTAGGAGCTCTTGCCTCAGCCTCCCAAGTAGCTGGGACTACAGGCGCCCCCCACATCACCCAGCTATTTTTTGTTGTTGTTGCAGTTTGGCCGAGGGGTGGATTCGAACCCACCACCCTCCGTATATGGGGCCGGTGCCCTACTCACTGAGCCACAGGTGCTGCCCCCATGCCTCATTCTTAAGGAATATCCATTTATTTGAATCATAATTAAAATAATTTAATTATTAAATAATGATTATCAGTGATGACATTGTACATGGTTTATATACCTTATATATCTAGATTTATTTGCAGGGTGTAAAATTTGAACACTGTTGCACGTATTATTTCTTATGTTTGATTTCTGGTAAATTGAAATAATGCTATTTGTAGTGATTTTTAAACTTCTAGTACAATCTGATCATTCTTTTTCTTTATCATTTTCAGGATTTTTTCTTCTGCTTTGAGAAGCCTTCCTTACTGAGGCCCATAAAAGTTATTCTACACTTTATTTTTCTATTTTTAAAGTTTTGTTTTTAAGTATGCATATTTCTAACCCACTTGCATTTAGCTGTATTAATGAAGCAAAATAAAGATCGTGTTTTAGTTTTGTAATTCTATAAATTTTCATACACACATGAATCTTTTTCTAGATGAGGGATTCTTTTCCAATGATGTGTTTGTCTTTTCCCATTATTACATGGGAAATTAAATATAATCAATATATTTTAAATATACTTTAATTACTGAATTTCAAAGGCACGACTTGATAACATAAACCCCTGGTTATTTTTTTCCCAAAACTCTTTTGACACTTCCAGAGTATTTTATTTTCCATGGGAACATTAGAATAATTTTGTCAGATTCTGCGCCTTGAGTTCTTGATCACAAATGTATTAAGATACTTAATTAATTTAGAAAGAATTGATATCATCAGAGTATTGAGCCTTTCCTTATAGGAACATATTATATCAATTTGTTCATTAAGAATTCTGTCTTCAGGCTCAGCACCTGTAGCTTAGTGGTTAAGGTCCAACCACATACACGGGAGCTGATGGGTTTGAAACCAGCCCAGGCCAGCCAAACAGCAATGACAACTACAACCAAAAACTAGCCGGGTATCGTGGCAGGTGCCTATAGTCCCAGCTACTTGGGAGGCTGAGGCAAGAGAATCGCTTAAGCCCAAGAGTTTGAGGTTGCTGTGAGCTGTGACGTCATAGCTCTACAGAGGGTGACACAGTGAGACTGTCTCAAAAAAAAAGAATTCTTTCTCCAGTACAGTTTCTTAGACTTTTTGAGTTTGTGTTTTCATGAAGACTTACTTTTTAAATTGAAGTTTAAACAAGTAATGTATTGGCATGATCTAAACATTAAAATTATGTAAAAAAAGTATACCTGGAGATATTTCAGTCTCTTCCTAGCCTCTTCACCTAAAATAAATTATTTTTATTAGTTTCTTGTTTATCTCAGTGTTTCTTTAGGCAAAAACAAAAAGAGCAAGAAAAGATATATTTGTTTGTCCCCTTTGCCTCTCGTAGGAGAAAATATAGCTAACCACGCACATGGCTTGTGTGTTACCTTTTGTCACTTAGAAATATCAGCTCAGCTTGTTCATTCCTTTCCCACCTGCACACTGCTCCTTTTATATGGATATGACTCAGCTTATGTAATCAGTCCCTTATATATGGATATGACTCAGCTTATGTAATCAGTCCCTTAGGAATGGGTATCGAATTGTTTGAAGTTTTTGCTATTACAAATTGTTCTACTATAAGAAACCTTGTATAATGTCATTTTGCGTCCATGCAAGTCTATCTGTAAGCTAATTTCCCAGAAGTGAGAATGTTAGGCTGCCAGGAAATGCTGAATTTTTTTGTATTTACAAACACGGCCAAGTTGCCCTCCACAGAGGTGGCATTACTCTACTCAGAGCCAGCAGCAGCACGGGCAGTGATTGCCCAGACCTTCTCCAACAGCGTGTGTGCAAAGCACGGGAGTTCCCCCCGTTCAGGTCAAATTTGGCATCTCAGTATAGCTGTGGTTTTTAGATTACACACCCTTTCTTTTATTCCAGGGTCATTTGTAGTTCTTTTTCTGCCTCTGAGAGGTGCAGGTCTATTGCCCTCATATGGTCTTATTTGTTTGGTTTTGGAGACAGAGTCTCACCCTGGGTAGAATGCCATGGTGTCATAGCTCACAGCAACCTCAAACTCCTGGGCTCAAGTAATCCTCCTGCCTCAGCCTCTGGAGTAGCTGGGATGTGGTGCCCCTGCCACCATGCCTGGCTAGTTTTTCTATATTTAGTAGAAACAGGATTTTGCCTTGGCTCAGGCTGATTTTGAACTTCTGAGCTCAACAGATCCTCCTGCCTCAGCCTCCCAAGTAGCTGGAACTACAGGCAACCGCCACCATACCCTGCTAGTTTTTCTATTTTTTAGTAGAAATGGGGTCTCCCTCTTGCTCAGGCTGGTCTCGAATTCCTGTACTCAAGGGATCCTCCTGCCTCGGCCTCCCAGAGTGCTGGGATCACAGGCGTGATCACTGCATCTGGCCCCATGATATATTTTTTGTTGGTTTTCATGTGCGTTTTGTTCCTGTGTGCTGTCTCATTCAGCCTCATGACAAACTTGCATGGCAGTTACTGGAACATCAGCTTTACAGTTAAGGAAGGAAGGGATGGCTTAGAAGAGTTTAGACAACTTGCCCAAATCACACAGCTAAGTGGAACACACAGCTGGAACCCTAATCTCTTTTGTCTGCCCACAAAGCACCTTTTCCACGCTGTCACCATCACTCCTGGGAGGGACAAGCCTTAGATGATGCCTGAGCTCCATGGGTGGACCCGGGTCCAAGGCCAGGCGCCTTCTGTTTGAGTATCTGATAACCGGGCCACCTAGCCCATCCTCTTTCTTCCGTTTTTTTTTTTAAGTTGTGGTAAAAGATATATAACATAAAATTCCCCATTATAACCTTTTAAAGTGTACTGTTCACTTGCATTAAATAAAGTCACATTGTCATGCAACCTCCGCCACCTTCCAATGCTACAACATTTTCTTCATCCCGAATAAACTCCACACTCATCAAACAACAGTGCCCAGTTTCCTTCTCCCCACAGACCCTTTCTACTTTGTCTCCATGAATCTGCCCACTCTGGGTCCCCCATCTGAGTGAATGAAACTACGTGAGGCATCCTTCTGTAATCGGCTTACTTCGTTTAGCATGACATCTTCAAGGTTGACGTGGGCTGTAGCATGTGTCAGAATTTCCTCCCTTTTTAAGATTAAATAAATCTCCTTTTTATGTAATCCTGCATTTTCGCTGGTCCGTTAATACACTGATGGACTTTGGGGCGGTTTCCACCTTTGTCTCTGGTGACCAATGCTGCCAAGAACTTGGGCGGGTATAAATGAAGTATTGGTTTGAGTCTCTGCTTTCAGGAATGCGTTCTATAAAGCTAGAGGCGGAGCTGTGCGCCCTATGGTAACTCTGTTTAGTTTTTGGAGGCTACGCCACACTCTTCCATTGTTGATACTCTGATTTCCATGACGGTGAACTAAGCTTCAATCTCCCATCCGTGTTCCAGAGAAGCTCAGTTGCTCCCTCCGAGTTCTCCGCGGTCCACCCACTTCAGCAGACTTTTGAATTCTTGGGCCTTGGAAGGAACCCAGCCCTTGGGATCTCACAGGTGGTCTCGCTGTCTCTCAGAGGGATGTTCAGGCTTTAACACATATGCTGTCTCAAGCAGGAAGCTCCACCCTGACACTCAGGCCCACAGCAGGTGTCTGTCGCTTAACCGTGTGGCACAGAATTTCCATCTTCTGGGGAAGGTGCCGGATTGGAGCAGCCCTCTTGAGGCACTGCGATTCCATGTCGGGGACACGGCCACCCACAGGGCCCGCCCCTCCCAGCTGAGGCCTGGGCATCATAAGTTCTTTCGTTCTCCCCTCTGAGTCTGGACAGACACAGGTGAAGACAACACTTGTGACCCATCTGGTGCCAGCGGACTGACCCTGAAGCGGACACCTACTAGTTCCTGCCGCCTGGACCCCATGCTTTCCCAGCCTTTTCACCTTCCTCAGCCCTTCCTAAGATTTACCCCAACACACCCTCCTTCCATGTGAGGTATCCAGACCCAAAGAGCTGGTACACATTGTGCTCCAGACACACACCCTGTTCCCAGCCGCAGAGGGGACGACACCCCTGCAGGACACAGGTCTGTGCCGTCTGGTCCTCCCTCACCCTTAGACAGTGGAAGGCCAGAGCCGACTGCAGACACGTGCCTTCCTCTCTGCTGGCCCAGGGCGAGACCCAGCCGCCCCCCGCTGCAGCCCCACACTGGGAGGAGGGCCTACGTGTGGGCAGCCTGAATGTTTACTGAATTGACTTGCAGAGAAGTGGGCAGGATCCTACACTATTTAGGCTTTCCTCTGCCTAAACAGACAGTCAACTAGATAATTAACCGATTCGAGAAGTGGGGGATTGACAGCAGTTTTGCAAAGCAGTTTTGCAAAGCACATACGGGGACAGAAGCCTGGCTCAGATGCACACAGAGGGAGCGGGCTTGGTGGAGGACTCCCCAGGAACTGCAGGAGATGCTGTGAAGGGAGCCTCAGAGTTCAGTGCTGTCCTCCCTACTGCTGGGGTGAGACACAGCCTTCTGCATGGCCAGAAAAGACTGGATTCTGGGTGAAGGCATCAGCCGTCATTGCCTCACTCTGTTGCCCCTGGGTAGAGTGCCTTGGCATCATCATAGCTCACAGCAACCTCAAACTCCTGGGCTCAGATGATCTCCTGTGTCAGCTTCCTCAGTAGCTGGGACTACAAGTGTCCACCACAATGCCCAGTTACTTTTTCTAATTTTAGCAGAGACAACGTCTTACTCTTGCTCAGGCTGGTCTTGAACTCCTGAACTCAGGCAATCCACCTGCTTCGGCCTCCCTGAGTGCTGGGATGACAGATGTGAGCCACCACACCCAGCCCATGTTACACTTTAATATAAAGTTCAAATGTGTTTTACCCAGCCCTGATCTGTGTCCAGGACAATGGGAAAAACACCCCCAGAAGTTATTGCCTTAGAGACATACAGACAGCCACATTTTAGGCAGTCTGAGCCTTGTATGAGTCTCATTTACTTCATTCGTGCAGCCTCCAGGAAACCTGGCCAAGGAGGCATGTGGCAGAGAGCTGTGAACCACGACCACCTTTGGGATCGTTCTGTGGCTCTCCCAGATCTACTGAAGTGGACTCAGAGTCCTGGCCTTCCTTTCCACCAGTTTCAGAATGGGAGACCTTGAAACACGCCAAACAGACAAACGATTTGGGTTCCAGTTCTGCAACGTGAGCTCTGGACCCCAGATTTGTGGGAACCCCAAGGTGTGGGGGTGGCTGGGGACACCCATCTGGGAGCCCAGGCCTGTGCCTGTCAGCCTCGCCGTCAGCGTAAACAGTCCATGCTGTCAGCATTTTATTTTCCTTCCAAATCCCAGATTCCTACCAAGGCATTTATCAACATTGTGATCACTGTGAGCGTCGCAGTTGACAGGTTGAGCTCATTCCTCATCTTTTCGTTTTTTCTGGCTTTATTCCCCTAAGCCTTTGAGTGGCTTGAGTCCTAAGCTAGACAGAGGAGGGCTTATTTCAACCCAGTCCCCAGATCGGCGCCATGGCACATGTTTACACCTGTTCTAAATCCCTCCCTGAGGACCATGGAGGGCATGCCGACCTCTGCCACCTTCCTGATGTTTCTTCTCCTCTGTCTCCCAGTCCTGCACTTTGGAACCCTTCATCTGCTCCAGGCCAGACCCCCTCCCGGTTCTCCGGGCCACCTCCGTGTAAAATTGCCTCTACGGTTTCCCTCACCCTGCCTGCCTGACAAACCCTCTGAATCCCAGTCATCGCCCTTCATGGCAGGGGCCTTCCTCGCTCCCTTACTGAAGGTGGAAGTTCCCTTTGTAACCGGCTCCCGGGCATCCCTACCAGAGCCCTTCTCTCTCTTTTGAGGTTTCCTTCTCCCCGGGTGGACGTAGGTCCTTGTCTGAGCTCCCTGGGGGAACCAGCACAGGGCAGAGGTAAGGCCGAGCAGATCTGGGCTCCTGGGTGGTCAGAGGAGATGGGGGTTGGGGGTGGGGTGCTGGGGGGCCCAGCAGCCCCCCTGCCAGGTGCCCAGCTGATGCGCCCTGAGCACGGCAGTCTTAATTCAGGTTGTCCCAGAAGCTGACGCGGGAAATACTGGTGGGAAGAAGGCAAAGAAGTGTCACCTAGCCACAGGTGCTCTGTCAACACAGCTACCCCCACGGTGTCTGGGGAATCCCACCCAGGGGTTGAGTGCAGGGAGCGGGTGTGGTAACATGCATCCGTCAGCAGGCCAGGGGTGTTCGTTTCCCAGCACGTCACCCCTGCTGTGTCCAGGCAGAGCAGGCTTCTGGAACAAACAGCCCTGAGGCACGGTGATGCAGGCGCTGCCGCTTACATGTTGGGGTGGGTCAGCCCGCTCTGGAGTGATGATGTCCGGGAGCTCCGGGTGGGGCTTGGCACCTGCTGAGCCTGGGAGGAACCACGTCAGGGCACCTGACCCACTGTCCCCACAGGCTGCTAGGGAAGAAGAGACCCAAACTCAGGCGTTCACAAAGATTTACAGGAACACCCTCCCGCCAAGGGCCACGCCAGGCATCCTCCCCAGAGGGCAGAAAAGCATCCTGGCCATTCTCCTCTTCCCAAGGGAGCCAACGGGCTACCTGTCAGAAACAGCCATCCAGGGACCAGAAGAGTGTAGTGGTCAGGACACAGCCCGCGGCCCCTGTCACAGGTGTGGTGACCCCCCTGGGAGGGGACTGCATCTGAGTGGTGGCCGCCACTGCATGCTCCACTGTGACGTGGGTACAGGACCATGAAATGTCCATGTCCAGTAACTCTTCAGCTAGAGCCGACTGGACACATCATAACACCGCAAAGAACACAAAATTCTATTTCTAAAAACTAAATAGAAACAGAAAAATTATTGAAATCAATGGCCAGAGTGCCATCTTCCAGGACCCCAGAGGTCCTCCCTCAAGTGGGCAGAAGGTCGGGGTGGGGTGTCGGAGCCAGAGGGCACCGGCGTCAGTCGGCAGGGTGTGGCCACGCCCCAGGGTGCTCAGGAAAGCAAAATCCCCAGCCGTGACAGATGTGTCTGTGCTCAAGCAGCTCCCCTGCCGTGGAGCCGCTGCAAGTGTTATGCGCAGATGAAAATAGATGTAGCCAGAGTCACTTTGATAATTTTTTACAAGTCACAGGAAAAATTTAAAGTTTTCTTTGAAGTTTCCCAACCGGAAAAGTCACCGGTTCACCCCTTCTTCACCATGTGCCCTTCACCCCTTCTTCACCATGTGCCGTGCCCGGGGGAAGGAGCTGGAAGCATAGCACCTTTAAAGTGGGCTCTGAAGTTAATTGTTCTGTCTCCTTGCCAGTGGTGGCCAAGCATGATGACAAAACCCAGCAGGAGAGGATGGTCACCACAGTCCCTGAGTTCCTGAGAAAGTGGAGGAACATGAACTCGGGTTTTCATGATTATGCAGAATGCAGAGGCTTGGAGTCAAAGGTCCAGCCCAGCACTGAATGGGCGTCAGGTCCAAAGCCAGGTAGCCCTACTTGAGCCATAAAGTGAAGTTTCGCTGAGTCCCTAGATCACCGCCAAGTCCTGGCAGCCTTGACTTTCTTCATCAGATACACTCAGAACATGATAAGCCAGGTGCTGTCTTTGACTGCTCCCAGGACACATCTTCCTCTCCTGGAAAGTGCAGCAAAAGGGCCGGGCGTGGTGGCTCACGCTGCAATCCCAGCACTCTGGGAGGCTGAGGCAGGTGGATCTCTTGAGCTCAGGAGTTCAAGACCAGCCTGAGCCAGAGTGAACCCCGTGCCCCATCTCTAAACATAGCCAGGCACTGTGGTGGGCACCTGTAGTCCCAACTACTCAGGAGGTTGAGGCAAGAAGATCACTTGATCCCAAGAGTTTGAAATTGCTGTGAGCTATGATGATGCCACAGAACTCTGCCTAGGGTGACAGAGTGAGACTCTGTCTCAAAGAAAAAAAAGAGAGGGAGATAGAGAGGCTAATGGTTCTTTACAAGACGCCCAGACACAGAAGTTGCTGCTTGTTATCCTGCCCTTGTGCTCGACCCATGGACTCTGAATCCCTGCCTTATGGCAGTCATTGGAGCCGAGGGAAGACCCTTTTGGCCAGTCCCCACTCTACTAGATATGCAGAACACACTGTTGGGCAAACACGTACCGTGTCCTTGCCTTCTTATACCCCTGGGGCCCACGAGGAAGACTCTGGAAAGATCTTCTGGGGCCCTGTGCTGTCCCTCCCGTGAGACCAGCCTTGGCCTCCCAGAGCACCGAGATGACAGGCCTGCATCACCACATGCCAGAGGTGTGATCCTCACACTGGGCCAGAGGTTGGCCTGTGTCTGGGGCACCAGAGATGTTCTAGAACCACACGTCTTTTTGATTGCATGGTACACTTGAATCTGGTTAAACTCCCCAGCACAAATTAATGATGTTGATCCAAAAAAGAGGGTATAAAAAAAGGATATACTTAACTGTGCTTTGAACTTCTTTTGAAAATTATTTAACTAATGATGATTAAAATTTTTCACAGCACAGCTAAGACCATGCCAGGGCCTACCATTGTGGTGCAGCACACAGGTGGACAGCCACTGATCTGGAAGAAGGTGCAGAAGATGGAAAGACTCATGGCAGAAAAGCAGCTCAGGGGGTTTCCTTCCTCCCAAATAGATGGAAGAACCTCCGTGGTCTTGCATTTCAGCTTGTGGAATATGAGAGAGACAAAGTATAACACGAATAGCCACCCCTAGGCGTGAGATTTCCTCACTCAGGCTTTCTACGTCGTCAGCCCGAACTGTGATGCTCTGATTCCTCTTCAGGAAGGGGAAAGACTGGACCGTCCTGCCTCCCAGCGTCTCAGCCACCCTCCCATGCTCAGCGCAGGGCCTGCCTCCGGTCGGCCCGTGGAGACAGGTGCAGCCCATATGGCCTTAAAGGAGCCCAGTCTGTTCACCTAGGAGGCAGGAAGATGGACAAACCCACCCGTGGGCTCCAGACCACACCAGGAACTTCCCGAAATGTCTTCTCCTCATCCCCACGTCTTAGCCTTGGAACCATCCCTCTCAGGAGGGTGTCCTGCCACCCCCCATTCCTTTATGAACATTTTACAATCTGAAATGACGTGTGTGCCGAGCTGTCTCTCGCCTGTCACAGCCCTGGGTGTGAATGTCCCCAGAGCAGGGCTCTCACTGGCCTTCATCACATTAACCCACGCAGCGCCTCCCCCAGAGGACGGGGCTCTGTGGCGTCCGAACGAACCAAGGTTTGATTGAATGGCGGGCACCAAAGTTGGTGTCATTGGTAGCTCCTGCCAGTGGGGACAAAGGGTCCATGTTACTTGAATTCAGAAGAGTGGATCTCAAGGCAGGTCTCAGCAGGTGGTTAGAGTTTGGGCAGGCAGAGAGGTAAGGGGGTGCAGAGGTGAGATTCAGGCCAGTCAAGGGAAGAAGGTGGACATGAGTGCACGGAACATGTCCACGGAGTAGAATAGGGCAAAACCCCTCTGAGATCGTGCCCCCAGCCTTACGCTCCCCTCTGAAAGCCAGTTCTTCCTTTTATCCAAGATGTCGGTGTCCCGGCTGACGCGTCGTCAAGATTTATTGACGTAACAGACAGCATTCTAGAGAGTTTGTCCAGGACCACACATCAAACCTGCAAGTTTGAAAGGATTAGAAATATACTCGGGGACATATTTCATCTTGACTCTAGACTTAATTAAGATATTGCTAGAGCAGTGCCACAGACAAGTGAAGAGCTAGCACTTTATCCAGCCTTCCCCCATCCCTGTAAAAAAAATAAAATAAACGTGAAGTGCATGGAGTGAAGTATTCGTAATTATTTCGTGTGGGGAGAAAAAAAATCGAATGAAGAGGTATCAGAAGCTGGTGTCATCAATTTCACAGATTTAGGTTTAATCAGAGCACCTTCTGATGCTAAAACACCAGCCTCTTTATTCTAAGATGTTTGTGGGTATCATCAAATCAATATCAGTTGAAATACTCTTTAATGATGTGATCATTTCAAAATTAGACTAATTTTAATTAGCAACAAAAGCATTTTTGGAACAGAAAACCTGTAGCTTTATCAGCTGATCCAGCTCCTGCAAACATTTAGAATGTTCCTAAGGGGGGTGAGGTGGAAGGCAGGATTTAACTTCCGATGAACATCAATCCTGATTTTTTCCTTGCACCCAAGCTGCTTTTGGGTAATAAGGTAAGTTCTTAAAGAAGCTCTTGACCTTTTAAAAGGGTCTGAGGTGCTGTCGGGGGCCACTGAAATCGATGACATGTGTCACTCCCAGACAGTCACAAGACGGAAGAAAGAAAACCCCAAGAGACTCACACTTGTGGAGCTCCTGACCACCCAGGCCAGCTCTCTAACGGGGTCTGTCCACTCTCTGCTTGCTTTATTCTTTTCTCCGTTCTCTAGTGTTCCAGCTTTAGAACCTGCCTAATTACGCTCCCTTGTGCCACACGCTATGACCTTCAAGAAAAAAACTTAGTTTTTTTTTTTTTTTTTTAACTTAGTTGCTTCTATTTAAAAATTGGGAGATTTCTGGCTCGGCGCTTGTAGCTCAAGTGAATAGGGTGCCCACCGCATACACCAGAGCTGGTGGGTTCGAACCCAGCCCAGACCTTCCAAACAACGACAACTATAACTATAAAATAGCCGGGCTTTGTGGCAGGTGCCTGTAGTCCCAGCTACTTGGGAGGCTGAGGCAAGAGACTCGCTTAAGCCCAAGAGTTGGAAGTTGCTGTGAGCTGTGACACCACGGCACTCTACCGAGGGCGACATAGTGAGACTCTGTCTCAAAAATAAATAAAATGAAATAAAATAAAAATTGGGAGATTTCGTTAAAGATCCAGATCCCTTGCAGTTTTGATAAACTGAGGCATCCTGCGGGTAGCAGGGCTGTCTCCTCTCTGCCCCTCTTAGATCTCACCTCCCTCTCGGAGGCCCAGGGGTGCTGTTTGATTATTCCCCTGCCTCCCCAGGCCCACAGCCTTCTACCGTAGTCAGCATATGCTCTTCTTCTGGGGTCTGCTATTTGTCCAAGAGAGAGGCAGGTGACCTGGCCGCACCCAGTCAGATTGAAGGAAACAACTTACACGCTGTGGTTGGAAAGACAATGGAGGAAACTCACAGTCCTGGCCGGCAGGAAGCACCAGCCAGCGGTCACGCCGGCAGTCAGCGAGCGGAGGACCAAAGCTGCCTCGGAGAAGAAGAGAAGAAAGACCCCTGCTCTGGGGAACAGTCGAGCCACCGCTAGAATATGCATCAAACCAAATATCTGCACAGGTCCCGTTCTGGGACACAAAATCATTTCCTTAGGAGACGTG
>CAUYON010196482.1:45000-61732 GCA_963573935.1 Arctocebus calabarensis
CCGACAAAAGAAATTAAGAGCGGGGACGCTCTGATTAGGCTAATGCATTGATCAAGTCAGACCCTCTCTGTTTCACTGCCAGCATGCCCCATATAAAAGCGTCATTAAGGAAACTCCGCAGTCTCTCCTACTAATGGTCTACGATTTGAGCGGCCCCGATGATTGACAAGTGATGCCATGGCTGCCTGTGTTGTCTTAAAAAAGCCACATCAGATCAGCAGAAGCTTAAAACAGGACATAAATTATAGATGCGTGTCTGTTGCTTTGATGATGTGAGCCTCACAGGTGCATCCCCCTCCATCACACAATGAATTGCACTTTCACTGTGTCACATCGTATTTAAGAAAACAACAGGAAAAACATAAACCTTTTCCTTCCATTTCCTCCCCTTCCTTTCTTTTTTTTTTTTTTTTCCACCTCTTCGTCTTAAAACCAAATATGTGAAACAAGAAGCCTGCTTCAAAGGCAGCCTGGAAGTTTTCCACTTTGGAGAAATTAATTAAACATAAAATAAGTGTTTAAATACAAAGTTCAATGCCGCAAAGAGTACTGCGTTCCGGCCACATCTCTCTGTCAACATCGCTGTTTGGCTGCCTGTTGGAGGCAGGGTTACTGAATCGGAATATTCTCAGCATCTTGGTCGTTCAAAAGCAAAGACATTTGGGAAGTATTAGCGGAGGTATTCTCTGCTTCATAAATTTTATTGTCAGCTGGCAATACCATTTCCTTATTAGAAAGTTCTCAGAGTCTTCCACGGGAATATTTAGGGGGGCACTGTGGGGAAAATAGGGGAGTGTTAAAACGTGGCTATAGTATAGAAAGGGGTAAAATCAAGGAGGGAGAAAGAGTCTTTCTCCACCTTGCCAGCTGGGCCCCATCACCGACCCCACCCACAGCTTTTATAGTCCACATTTCACTATGGGTGCTGCCTTCATGGGAGTTTCAAAACAATATTTTCTCATCCGTTGAATCAAACAAAAGATGCTTGAGTCCCATGCTTCTGGACTCAAGCACTGCTCACCACGCTTCTGCAAAGAGCCTCTGGACTCAAGCACTGCTCACCACGCTTCTGCAAAGAGCCTTCTGGACTCAAGCACTGCTCAACACGCTTCTGCAAAGAGCCTCTGGACTCAAGCACTGCTCAACACGCTTCTGCAAAGAGCCTTCTGGACTCAAGCACTGCTCAACACGCTTCTGCAAAGAACCTCTGGACTCAAGCACTGCTCACCACGCTTCTGCAAAGAGTCTCTGGACTCAAGCACTGCTCAACATGCTTCTGCAAAGAGCCTCTGGACTCAAGCACTGCTCACCGCTCTTCTGCAAAGAGCCTCTGGACTCAAGCACTGCTCACCACGCTTCTGCAAAGAGCCTTCTGCTTTACCTGGAGGAGTCATCCCTGGGAGCCGCTTCCAGACAGTCCCTCCTGGCGTTTCCACGTGAAGGTGACATTTTTAAGGTTACCAATTTGGAGTTCCTTTTAGATTATAACAGAAACTTATTCCCCGCCAGCTCCAAACTGAATTCCCTAGAACTAGCTCATAGCTGTACTTGGAAAATACTCATCGGGTATCACTTTTCTTAGAGATAAGACATTTCCTTTTCCCCCAAGGTGCCCAGATCTCTTAGTCGACACAGTTCTGCACAAATCACTCCGGTGGTGTAACTTGGAGTGTCCCAATCCCCTTTGGACCCTGGCCTCTGTAACTGGGCCATCACTCACTTAGTTTCACCTTATCTTTGAATAAATGCACCCAGAAGGGACGTGTTCAGCTCGCCACCTCTTGAGCGATGTGAATTATTTATACAGTCTTCCTACGCATTCGTTAAGCTGCACACAGCCAAGAGGAGAGGAGCTGTTTGTTTCTTGTCCAGCCAGAAGGGGAAGACCACAAGGTCAGGGTGAATAGCAAGAACATCCAGAAGGTTCTCCCTGGTGTGGCCTCAAGGGACGGGGATCACCTGGGGGCTGTTGCCATTGTCCGACCCCTGTGTAGTTCAGCCTCAGAGAGAGCTACCGAGGCTCCCGGCCCTCCAGGAGAGGCAGAAGCCCCAGGCCCCAGCCCGTGACCGTCTGGCCCATAGCAATAAACCTTGTGATATAGACACTAAAATCCGGGTCCCACTGGGCTTCTAGAAAAACGTGCATGGTTAACAAAAGAAGATGTAGGGAAAGGCCAGAGCCACATGCAAGCTTCCAATGAAGAAAGTGTGGAAGGGTCCCTGAGAAAAAGGCACGCTCTGCTTAACTGGACTTTCTGGTTGGTAAAGACATACAGCCCGGTGCTGAGCAGAGTGGGATGGAAGGTTAAACATGCGGGGCCTGAGCCTTTCTGGACTTGCCTGTCAAATGAACACAATATTGTCGACTGCACACAACTGGCACGAACAAGAAACATAAGCCTCTATGCAAAAGTGCTTCGGAGCTCCGGGATGCCACAGCTTTGCCAGCTGTGCTTTGATTTCCTCGAGGGGCAAATTTCAAACAATAAAACGTAGGGACGATCTTCCTCACCCGGACCCTTGCCTGAGCATGTTCCCTTTCCCACGGGAATCAGAAGGTTCTTCTTCAATCCCCGAGCCTCTCACGGCAGGAGCGCTATATAAACTTCCTGGGGATCTGGGACGTGCTTGGGATTCTGGCTTCACTGGAACATTCCCCCTTGCAATATTCAAGCTGGAAGGGAAGCTGTAGGAATCGTCTAGTCCAGATAGTTTCAGAACGTCCAGTGGCCTCTGTGTAGGACCCCGTGGGGTGGCGCTGTGGTCAGCCAGGGCTCTGAGGCTCTTACTGTGACTCGCCTGTGAACTTAGACTCCTTATGCCAAAGATTATACGATAAAACAACTCTGGAAACTTCAAGGTAGTCCAATACCTGGATAGGAATTGAGGACTTGAGCAAAGAGTTTGCCAAGAGATCCTCAGTGAATTAGGGGGTACAGGCCTCCGGGCTCTCCCCCAGGGGTCAGCTCACTGCTGCGACCTTCCTCTTTCAGCTTTGAGATCTCGGAGTCTCAAGGGCCTGCAGAAAACAGGCTACCTGCCCTTCAGATGCGAGGCGTGGCTTGGAGACGGGTGCCAGGTGGGGGCATGTCTGTGTAATGGGGGTGGAATAAAACGGCTTCTCCCAGATCTTACACCTATTGTTCGACACCTCTGAGTCCAAAGGTATTTGTAACACTGTCATCTTCGTCAGAGAGGGGGCATTTTGGACATTCAATTCTGTCCCACAAGAGCTTTTCCTTTATTAGGTCACAAACCTCCCTGCCCTGCGAGCTGAACTGGTCCCACCATCTGGTCTTGCACGACTTTCTCTCCAGCGCAAAACAAAGACCCTGAGATATTGTGGACAATTCATGGGTATGATCAAGTATTTTCAAGATCTGTCGGAATTCTCTTCCTGGTCCCTGGAAGATAACAGCCTTTACACTAGACAGCTCAAACTCACCTGTCCTCAAAGCACGCAGGGGACCTAATGAATGAAGTCAGCCGGCGGGAAGACAGAGTTACAGAACAGAGGTGTCACCATCACCCCTGCTGGGACTGCTGCCCTCTGAGACCTGACCTTTTTATTTTTTAAAACAGCCCAATACCCAACTTTCTATGTGATAACTCCAAAACTTCAAACATGTTCTATTTAAAACAGACACTACATAGGGCAAACAAAACTCACCAGAGGGTCACATCCCACCTGCATATTTGGTGTTTACGATTTTGAGCAGCAACCCTCTTTCATAGCTTACACTTTATCTCACTGCCAGAAGACAGTGGCCAGCTTATCCCCATCTGTCCAGAACTTTCCCTGTTTTAGGATTGAAAGTCTCATTTCCTGGGAACTCTTTACAAACAGAGGCAGCCTGTTAGTCTACAGCCTTGGGAAGTTCGGAAAGTTTCTGTCATTTGTTTCAGAGAGGAGGGCATGATTTGTGAAGGTCTGAAATCATCTGTGGGATCAGAACTGGGCTGGAGTCCTCTGTTTTACTCACCACCGGTCTGAATCTCTGGGCCCCCGCTTGACTTGTCAAAGGGGTGCTTATCCGAGAGAAGGCAGTTCTCCTCTTCTGGTCATACCATCTTTTCTCCTTGCAAACTTTGAGGAGATAAAGGCTGATCAGCTGGCCCAGCTGATGGCAGGTGCTGCCAAGGAAAATTGAAGTTAGAGGAAATTTCTCCCACAGCTTCTGGCGGGTTTATGGCAGTCACTTTTCTTTAGCATATTGTGTTTCAAACCCTGGGCAAAGCAACACACAGGGCTGCTTCTGTGTATTTAAAAAGAAAAGAAAGAGCAATATTTTTGTCCGTATGTGTTTGTTTCCTGACTAACTCCAACTCTCCAGATCATGACTTCACATGGACCAAAAGTTGCTCTTAATAATATTCTATCATCTATTTCTTAGCCCCCTAGAACTCCTTATTTAAAAAATGCAAAATATCATACGAACCTACTAAATTTCCAAGGTGTTATTTGGAGTAGTTGAATCCATATTATAAGGCTTTCAAACTCAGTATCGAATAAATATCAAATTCCCCAGGCGACAGAAATGGCTCCGAAGAGATTTTCCCCGGGTCCCCGAGATCTGTAAATCGAGATAATTCTACGCATTGCCGCCGGAGTGTGGAAATTACCAACAAAAGAAATTAAGAGCGGGAACAATGATTAGACTAATGCATTGATCAAGTCGTTCTCTGGTTTGCTGCCAGCACAGCACATAAATAACAGGAGGGGAGTTACCAGGAGTAAATTATATGTGTTTTATAACCTACTGGGAAAATTTTTCCTTAAAAAATAAATACCAAAACAACAAAACAAAGCAAAACAAAAATATTCCATCGGGGAATTGAGTATCAGAGAAGAGAGTAAAATGCTTTAGAAATTTTTCTATGCCTAGGGGGCTAGAGCTGGGAGAGGCGGGGCTCTCTGTGACGGCGGGTGGGGCTGGAGCTTGGGCTCCGCCAGGGAGTGCAGGTGACTCTGGATTTAAAACATTTCTGCCCCTCAGCTTCACCCTCACCTGTCTGCTCTCTCTGCCCTTCTGCCTCTCTCTTTCCATTTTCTTCCTCTGTGTCTCCGCCTCACTTCGTCGCTCACACTGCCGAGCACTCAGAGAGTTTGGGAGTGGGACTTTTGCTGGCTTGGTGCCCATCAATAGCCAGTGGGTCGTTGTGGGGTGGGGACGCCTTTCTGGCCGTGCCCTTAAGTCAGATGCTGCTGTCACGGGAAGGACCGTCCCATAGCCCTGGCTGCACAGAAAGCCCAACCTAAGCACCTTGGGGCCTTTCACTGCCCCCGTGCACCTGTCCATGTAAGGTCTGCAGGAGGCCACTGTGCTGGCCACTCGCCCTGCGTTAGCCGAGTAGCTGACCGGCCGTCCGGACCCCGTCTGTTCCTTCTGCTGGTCCACGCTTCAGCCTCACACACTCATGCCCTGCACCTGCCTCAGTTCTTCCACGGAAGCCAGGGTGCTGGGTTGACCGTCTGCTCTTGCAAAGCTCGAAGCCTCGCCAGGAAGACAGACAAGCACTACACACCCGGGGTAGAGTGGGCCGAGAGCCCGACGGAGCCGCCAAACCCACCTCCTGGCATGTAAAGGGGTGTAGGAGGTAACATCAGAGGGAGTTTTAAAGATGGAGTAGGGGGAGGATTGCAGCCCCTGAGCCAAACAAAACAAAACAAGACAAAAAATAGCAGTGGACAGAGGAGGCAGAAAGGACATCAAACACTTCTTCTTCCACTCTGTGCCAAGTCCCAGCCCCGTGCCATCCATGCGAAGGCTGGGCTCCTTGTCCTTCCAGACCATGCTGACAGGTCCCTTCCCTAGTACAGATAGGACCAGGGCTGCCCCAGACATCCCAAGGTGAGCTCAATGCCAGGCTCCGTGAGGTCTCTTAATTTCACACAAAGGTTTTCACAACATTTGTGGCGTGATGTTAATCTTCCAAACTATTAGAAGTTTTGGCAAAATGTAGTCACTACAATCATTCTGCGGCTGCCCCCTCAGTAGGAGACATTTGTTGCATGATGTTAATCTTCCAAACTATTAGAAGTTTTGGCAAAATGTAGTCACTACAATCATTCTAAGGCTGCCCCCTCAGTAGGAGATGCAGCTCACTGCCCCTAGAGGCCCTTTCCTGACCCCTCAAAACATCCCTGAGCATGGAGGTTTCTGGCCAAGTTGGGTCTGGGCTTACATTCTGACTTTGCTCCTTATGTATGGGGTTCTGGCATGCTGGTTATACCTCTATTCTTTCTCTGGGGGTGGCGGGGACAGAGTGGGTGGAATGCTGTACTGTCATCATAGCTCACAGCAACCTCAAACTCCTGGGCTCAAGCCCTCCACTTGCCTCAATTTTTCCTATGTTTAGTAGCAATGGAGTCTCACTCTTGCTGAAGCTGATCTCCAACTCCTGAGCTCAGAGGATGCACCTGCCTCGGCTTCCTAGAGTCCTGGGATTACAGACGTGAGCCGCTCCCCCAACCCCTCCTTGAATTTTGATTTCCTCATCCCTACACAGATGTGACATGAAGTGCAGGCCACAATAGCCAAGACATAGAAACAGTCTGCTGTCCACCAACAGCTCAATGAAAGAAGAAAATGTGATACACCCATCCACGTGCACACACATACACACACACGGGAATGTTGCTTAGCCACCAAAAAGGAAGCCCTGCCATTTCCAATGACACGGCTAAACCCGGGAGACATTACACTGAAAGGAATAAACACTGCTTGACCTCGCTTACGTGTGGAATCTGAGAAAGCTGAACTCTCAGAAGGCAGACAGCAGAATGGTCATTGCCAAGCGCTGGGGTGGGGAGAAGTTGGTCCGAGGGAGTAAAATTTCAATTATAAGGTGAATAAGTTCTGGGGATTGAGTGTACAGCATGGAGACCATAGCTAATGACACTGCCGCATACTTCAAATTGCTAGGAAAGTAGGCTTATTTAGTTATTTATTTTTTGAGACAAAGTCTCACTATGTTGCCCTGGGTAGAGTGCTGTGGCGTCACAGCTCACAGCAACCTCAAACTCTTGGGCTTAAGTGATTCTCTTGCCTCTGCCTCCCAAGTAGCTGGGACTACAGGCACCTACCACAACGCCAGGCTATTTTTTTATTGCAGTTGTCATTGTTTTGGGGCAAGCCCGGGGTGGATTTGAACCTGCCAGCTCCAGTATATGTGCCTGGTGCCCTAGCTGCTGAGCTACAGGTGCCGAGTCAGGAGAGTAGATTTAAAGTGTTCTTACCCCCCCACACACACAGTGACTATGTGAAGTGAAGGTTGTGTTAACTACTTGGATGACAGTCATAATCTCACCATGATTCTGTATATCAAATCCTCATTTTAGGCACCTTCAATACATTTAATTTTATTTGTGTGATATACCTCAGAGAAGCCAGAATGAAATTAAAATAAAATAAAATAGGCCGGGCGTGGTGGCTCACACCTATAAACCTAGACCCAGGATGGCGGATCGCTTGAGCTCAGGAGTTCAAGACCAGCCTGAGCAAGAGTGAACCGCCCCCCCCCCCGTCTCTACTAAAAAATAGAAAAACTAGCCAGGTATTATGGCAGGTGCCTGTAGTCCCAGCTACTCAGGAGGCTGAGGCAGGAGGATCACTTGAGCCCCAGAGTTTGTGGTTGCTGTGAGCTATGAAGCCCCAGCAATCTACCCAGGGCAACAGAGTGAGACTAACTCCAAAAAAAAAAAAATCACTAAAATAAAATAAATATTTTAGAAGGTGTGACCATAGCAAATGTACAAGTCACTGCCATGGTCAAGTTTGAGCAGGTCACTGAAGTCTCCTTCCCTGCTCCTGGCACACAGTGGAAAAAACCTACACATGAACGTGGGTTCCTTTTAGCTTATTTTAACCCATGTGGAAATCTTCCCTTTTCTCTCTTGAGACTAGAATAATGAAGAAGACCAGTGGGCAGTGGGCAGGGAACTCTGGGGTCTTCCTTCTGAACCCATGAGCCCCTTCACTTCATAGTACCCGGGGAGCTTCTTCCTCCTCCCCCTGGAGACACGGGGGTCTGGCCGTGGCAGGCACACAGCACCGTCTCGATGCACCCACACCTCTCGGAGAATCTTTTGAGGTCCTTAGTTCCCAAATCTCACAACTTAGGATTTGTGTTTGCTCCTAGTGACAGAAGCGGGATCACTCTCTCTTGCTGTATCTTCACGCCTTAAAATGCATTTGCCCCCTTTACTGACTGAGGGTCTTCCTCCTCCCCTTAACCCTAAACCTTTTCTCTGCTTTCCTCGGGTAGGGTCCCAAGCCCAAATCTCCCCCATTTTTCTCTGTGCACGCTGGCTGGCAGACTGCATGAAAATATAAAAATCTTGATTTCGGTATTTTTGTATTCAAAGACCATCCGCAGGTATTCATTTGAAGGTTCAGTGACATTTTGAAATGAGAACATCATATATAAAGATGTCAGAGAGGGGGCCTCCCACTGTGAGGTAGAAAGAGAGAGAAGCACAGCGTGAAGGGAACGGTTCCCGGGATCCCAGAGATTTTAACATCTCCTTATTTAGATTACCCTACCTATAATTTTCCAATATTTGGCATTAGAGACTCTTGAAGGTATTGGTTAAAGTTATTTCGTGCCTGACATCAATTTAGTCTTATTCACTATCTTAGCTAAAATAAAACCTTAAAAATAGCTGATTAGAGTCAAGTAAGCGATTTTCTGATAAATGCAAATTCTCCTCTGTTTCCACAGAGGCACCCACAGCAGAGAGAACTAGAAGGGCCAAGGGCTGATGGTCCTGGTGTGTCATGGCATGGGCAGTCTGGATTCGGGAACACTCGCAATGCCCGAAGGACCGGGTTGTGTTAGGAACGCACCCAGCTCTGCGGGCCCCACTGCGGTCCAAGTGCTCCGACTCCACTCATGGCAGTAATGGAGACGATCATGTGATCACCTCATGTACGCACTCCCGTGATTACCGTCCCCAGCCCTTTGTGAGCCAGTGAAGCGTAGGATCAATATATCCTTGTCTTCTCAGAATGAGCACAAACAGACGCATCTCCACATCTGAAGATTAGGGATGGGAAGACTTCTTTGCTGGCCACCTTCTTGGAACTCAAACCCCGGCAGGGACTCAGCCCCAACACCACCCATCTGCACCTCCAAATCACAAAGCCACACCTGGCACCTGCCTGCATAGCCCTGATGGAAAACGTCTGCAGGGGACGTGACCTGGAAGTGTAGCTGGACAGAGGACTCCACCACTCCAGACAAACTTAGCGGGCAGGGTCAGGCGTGGTCTCACCACAGTAGACCCACGTCCTACATGGGAATCAGTAGGTCACAGCTGCTGTTGCTGGGAGGCTTAGGAAGGCCTTGCCTTTTATGCTAACACTTTCAGCTCCCTGTGCCTTCAAAGTGTCTGAATTTCTACCCAGAGTTCCTCCTTTGGGGCAAAGCATTTAAACAACAACAACAACAAGCCTTCTTATTAGTAGTGAGTCCATTGGATACTTGCTTTTCCATTGTTGTGATACTTTACTAAGAAGAATGTGTTTTGACTCCACGCAGGTTAATACAGAAGCCGGTAGATGAACTGATACACGCCCACACGAGAGAAAAACTCAATTCAAGTTGGGGGCAGGAGGAAGAAGGGAGGGGATGGGTGTCCTCCCACCTAACGGACACAACGTAAGGGCACACGGCACACGTCCTGGGAGTGGGACACGAATGTAGACATTATCCCCTAGTCATTGTACCTTCATATTAATCTGAAATTCAGAACGTTCGGCAGTGTTCTGTTGTATCACCAGCTCACCACCCTCTCTGCGCCCACAGGTCTGGGTTGTTCTTGCAGGACCCGGGCTCTGTTTTCCGCTGTCTGATTTCTTTTCTGTTCCAGTGGTGACCATGGGTGTGGCACTCGGGGCTTCCACTCAAGGTTGATGCTGAGCCAAAATGCACCAATACGGCCAGACTGTGGTTAAAATACTAACGTATCGTTATTAATGCCGTGTTGTCCTGGTCGGCAAGTCCTCAGAGGGTCCTCCACGTCCCTGGACCCCCAGCCCTTGAGATTCCTATGGCCCAGCAGTGGAAGGGTCAGGGTTCTGGTGCAAGAGAGAATGGTAACCGTCTGACCAATTTGCCTGAATGGCAGCACGGCCATTGTTTTACTCTGCTCCTCACGGTTTTCTCTGAGCGCTGACATTCGAGCCTGTTGTTAAGTGTTTACATAGCCTGAGACTTCTTTTTTTTTTTATTTTGGCTGGGGCTGGGTTTGAAACCGCCACCGCCGGCATATGGGGATGGTGCCCTGTCCCTTTGAGCCACAGGCGCCGCCCAGCCTGTGACTTCTAATGGCTGTAGGATGCCCCCAAGATGGGCCCCGACAGGTGACAGCTCACCATGTCCCAGAGATGGATGTCCAGGGTGTGTCCAACTCTGCCCACCTGCAATGAACACCTTTGCTCAGTCTCTCTGTGGACCTGTGTAAGAATTTCTTAGGACTGTGTGCTAAAGATCAGAATCAATTGCTTAGAAGGGATGAAGATTCGCATTTTGACTCATGTCTCCCTGATTGTTTTCCAGAACCCTAGCCTCAGTCTGCAACCCCAGTGACTCCACGGAATAGTTCTACACCATCGGCAGCCTCAGAGCTCAGCTGCCTAAATTGTGCCACTCTAAGGACCCACAGAGACACCTCCTCATTGTCTTTATCGACATTTCTCTGATTTTTCATGGGTTTGAGTGCCTCTCTCCATATATATATGTTTTAACATTTTGTATTTCTGTGGCATCATCACAGCTCACAGCAACCTGGGTTTGAGGGATCCTCTTGCCTCAGCCTCCTGGGTAGCTGGGATTACAGGTACCTGCCACAATGCCTGGCTAGTTTTTCTGTTTATAGTAGAGATGGGGTCTTGTGCTTGCTCAGGCTGATCTTGAACACCTGAGCTCAAGTGATCCACCTGCCTTATCCTCCTAGAGGCCTGGGATTGCAGGTGTGAGCCACCAAACCCACCTTGAATTTCTTTTTTTGTTTCAAGTATTTTATCTCTGTTGAACTTGGGTTGCCCTTTGCCCTTTGTCTGCTGGTTATGTGTGTGTTACCTGGATGTGATCCCTTGTTGGTCAAAGAAATTGCAAATGTCTCACCCCAATCTGTTATTTTGTCCACGGTTTTTATTTTTTTATAATTGGTGATAAATTGACCTATTGTCGTCTCACCTCTCTGAGCCAGAAAACACCTTCGCTCACTCGACTGTAAATTGGAGGTGATAAGAGTTCCTCCTTCACCCAGCAGCTGTGAAGATTAAGTTAGACAGGGCAGGTAAATCAACAGCAAAGCTCAAGCCACACAGGGCTCAGCAGGTGACGGTACGTGTTAGCAGTATCAGGAGCTGCTGGTGTTTTCATTGGGGTTTACGGGTGACAACTGGAGAGACAGTCTAGGGGAAGCAGGAGCTAATCAGATACCACATCAGTCTGCAACCTTCTCTCTCTTTCTATGCAACCTGTGCATTTTCTGAGAACCTAGCTCAGAAGTTCATTTTTCCAAATGACCTTTCCCACTCATTGTGGGCTGCTCAGACTAGAACTTAGGATGCCACCACGGCGTTCTGCAAAGTTCCAAACTCATCCAAACTCATCCGGTGTGTGGGCGCCTCCTTTATTTGCCTCTGCCAATCAGATGAGCAATGGGGCTCCCTCTCTAGAAGGGAAGACTTCAAAAGGCTGTCTGAGTGATACTTCCTTGAACAGCATTAAAGTGAGTCAGAATCATACACACTTCGCTTCCCCTCCTACCAGACACAGACTTGAAAATTACAGGCAAGAAATCTTTGGCAAAATGCATTGTGGCTGTTCCATGTATAAGAAGCAAGAAGCCATGGTGAGATATTTAAACTTTTAAACAGATCTGCTCTTACCTAAGAGAGCCGAAGGTCTCCGTGTAGAAGGAGAAGGGGGGTGAGACTGAGCACCAGGCAGGTCACGGCAGAGATAAGGCAGAGCTCCCAGGCCCTGACCTGCGTCTGTGCTAGGTGAGTTGCACAGGTGAATTCCAATCTGCCCCTTTCTGCACCTCCAGAAGAACTTTACCCTGACTCGGCTGGGTAAAATAATCAATCAAGAAATGACCCATTGTTAGACAAGTATTACCCTCAATAATGGCCTGTCCCTACAATAGCAAGGTGGCAAATAACCACAGCTGCAACTGCCTTTCATCAAGCCCTTCCTGTAAAGGAGACTTTGCCGTAAGCACATTTTCTGCCACATCTTGAGGGACAGAATGTTAAGGGGCAGGTTTAGAGCTCAAGACCCAAGCTGTTGGAAAGTGAAGCTAGATCGCTGCTTAACACAAACGAGGGGGAAACCTACGTAGATGAAAGGCTTAAACATCAGAGTTCTTAGTACAACTTCAGAGGTACTCTGAGTATCTATCCCTGAGTGACAAATTACCCTGGAAATGAATGGCTTAAAATAACAGCCTCGGTATCTTCCTAGGTCGGGAACCTCTAGGACGGCTGTCCCAGGCTGCCAGCGGGTGTCGGCCGGAGCCTCAGTCATCTTGAGCTTGACCGGAGAGGGAGCCCACCTTCCAAGCTTTTGATTGTCCCCCCAGTCCAGCTGTCCACAGGCTGCTGGACTGAGAACTCAGCTCCTCCATGGCGGCTGGCCGCAGGCCTCCCTCGGCTCCGGGTCACCTGGGCCTGTCCAGCACATGAGCTAGAGGGGTGCTGGATTCTGTGCGTGAGCCAGAAGTCACAATCTTATGCTGTCTGCTCGTGGGCTGCCCTCTCTGTGGTCTCTGCTGTGCTCCCTCGGTGAGAAGCGAGTTCTTAGGTTAATCCTTCCCCGAGATGAAGGGGCTCTCACAGGGACACAAGAAAGCCGGGGTCTTGGAAGTCTGCCTCCTCGGGAGCATACAGCTGGAGAAGGAAATGGGAATCCCACTCAGCTGAAGGGACAGTGGGTGGTTAATAGGCCTTGGTGCATTTGGAGGAGACATTCGTGATATCCAAAACTGATATGGAATTCCTAAAAATCAATAAGGAGAGGTCAAAAAAAAAAACACAGAAAGAAAAAGATGCACAGGCTATAAATGGGCACTTCTCGGGAGAGATTCAGAAGGTGATGAATGAGCACATAAAGGCCATTCTCATTTATTATTAATTAGGAAAATGCCACTAAAACAAGACAGCACTTCATACCTTCCAGATTGGCAAAACAGTTGAGGATGCCATTTGTTGGCAGGGTCTAGGACTCTTGTCACTGCTGATGGGAAGGTTCATAGCAGCCGGCATCGACCCCGGAAGTGCCTGGCACCACCCAGTCAAAAGTAATATGGGCGTGTGTCACCACCGAGCCATCCTGCTGAGGACACATGTTCCAAGGAAGGACACCCAGCCATCCTGCTGAGGACACATGTTCCAAGGAAGGACACCCAGCCATCCTGCTGAGGACACATGTTCCAAGGAAGGACACCCAGCCATTCTGCTGAGGACACATGTTCAAACGAAGAACACCCAGCATTCTGCTGAAGACTCCTATTCCAAGGAAGGACACCCAGCCATTCTGCTGAAGACTCCTATTCCAAGGAAGGACACCCAGCCATTCTGCTGAAGACTCCTATTCCAAGGAAGGACACCCAGCCATTCTGCTGAGGACACATATTCCAAGGAAGGACACCCAGCCATTCTGCTGAGGACACATATTCCAAGGAAGGACACTCTTCTTCCCGTCCAGAGCATGCAGCATTGCCCACAGGGAGGGAGGGTCGGGTGCAGCCTAGTGCCCTCCTGGGAGAATGGCCGGGTGTAGGGAGCCCTGCTAGGACTGAGCCAGACACAGCAGGTGAGTGCTCACAGGTCGAAAATGTGAGCACATGTGAAATTGCAGCAAGGTGGTGATTTCCTGAGACCAACATGTATATCAGTGAAATCGGGGTGCCCATGCAGGCTACCGAGTCCCGCTCAGCCCTCAAGAGAAATGGCTGTCTCCTGTCTCTTTTGACAACCTGTATGGAACTGGAGACGATTGTCCTAAGTGAAACTTTGCAGAGATGAAAAAACCAACCTGTGTACTGGATACCAGGTTGGAACCAATCGGTCAGCACGTCAGTGCACACTCAGAAGCTGACGTCCAGGAGGGTCAAGCTGGGGGTGGGGGGGACGGAGCAGTGATGGGTGGGCTCACGTCGACTGGGGACGGGGCACACTGCCTGGGTTGGGGGGGCATGCTTATAGCCCTGATTCAATTTGTGCAAAAAAAAAGCAAAGGATGTAAACAAAACACGTGTGTCCTCTGATATCCTGAAATAAAAACAAAAAATCATGTTGCTTCATGAAACAAGAAAGATATGGAAAGAAAGGAAGAATGCAATGCCATTGAGGTAAGTTAAGACACACGCAAGCAGGCTGGGCACGGTGGCTAACGCCTGTAACCCAACACTCTGGGAGGCTAAGGTCAGTAGATTGCTTGAGCTCAGGAGTTCAAGACCAGCCTGTGCAAAAGTGAGACCCTCTCTCTACGAAAAAGAGAAAAACTAGCTGAGCTTTGTGGCAGGTGCCTGTAGTCCCAGCTACTTAGGAGGCTGAGGCAGGAGGAGCACTTGAACCCAGGAGTTTGAGGTTGCTGTGAACTAGGACAGCATGGCATTCCACCCAGCTGACAGAGTGAGACCTTACCTAAAAAAAAAAAAAAGAAAATGGGGTGGCACCTGTGGCTCTAAGGAGTAGGGCAGCAGCCCCATATGCTGGCAGGTTTAAACCCAGCCCCAGCCAAAAACTGCAAAAAAAAAAAAGAAAGGAAGGAAGGAAGGAAGGAAGGAAGGAAGGAAGGAAGGAAGGAAGGAAGGAAGGAAGGAAGGAAGGAAGGAAGGAAGGAAGAAAAGAAAATGCAAACAAAATAAAAATGCACATTTAGCAAAATTCCACAGTTTCGAGTGCTATGAGAAGAAGGGTAAATAGACACAGCGGGAAAGGGGCCAAGCAAACACCAGTGACTGTGTAGTTCTGAGAAGTGAGGAGTGTGACATCTTATCTTTCTGTTCCTGAGCAGAAAAAAACTCCAACCAAACCAATGAGACAATGCTACAGGCTGTGCTGGAATTTGTCCCGCGCCGCCCCAGCCGGGCGTCCCCTCTGCTCTGGCTTCAGCTGGTGTCTTGTCCTCCGTCTGATCACAGTACTCTTTTCCCACATAAGACTTTCTTATAATGGAATCTGTGCTCTTTGCCAACGTGCTTTGGAAAATAGAGCTCAGACTGTTGATGAATATATTCATTCTGTTGTTCCCAGGGCTTCCTGTGAGTCGTCCAGTGAGATGGTCTTTCTTCAGAATTCATGATTCTGTGCATTAGTGTATTTTTCAAAACCAATTAAAGGGTTAATCCAACAAACACAAACTTACATGGCTTAGATTTATCCTCTTAAGACATCGAGATATCTCTCTATTGTTGCCTTTCCCTGTTTCTCAAATAGCTTCTCCCAATGACTGACCACTTAATAATTACACTTTAGGTTCAACTCCCAAAAGGAAGGTGTGGGGTCTGAAGTACGGGAAACCACACACACACACGTGCCATCCAGCTTCCCAGAGAGATTCTAGCTTCAAATATTATCAGCACCTGGCAGGATGAGACTATTTTATGTAAATGGCCGGTGCTGAGCCATTTATGAACTGCTTTTCGAATGTAGAAAAGTGGTTCATGAATCAGAAGGAAAAATGTGCCCCCAAACCAGCATCGATAAATAACAACTTTTACTCATGAATCCTGCCCATGGTGTCCTTTATCTCCAGGAAGGATGAAATGGAAATTACAAAATCACTGTGGGCGTGGGGGTCAGGAACAAACAAGGAAGCCATGGTGGGGAAATTGGAGAGGTGGGTCACCAGACAGCTGTGGTGACTGGGCTGGAGGTGTGACTGGGTGTGACTGGGCTGCAGGTGTGACTGGGTCTGACTGGGTGTGACTGGGCTGCAGGTGTGACTGGGTCTGACTGGGTCTGACTGGGCTGCAGGTGTGACTGGGTCTGACTGGGTGTGACTGGGTCTGACTGGGCTGCAGGTGTGACTGTGTGTGACTGGTCTGCAGGTGTGCCTCAGTGTGACTGGGCTGCAGGTGTACTGGGTCTGACTGGGCTGCAGGGTGTGACTGGGTGTGACTGGGCTGCAGGTGTGACTGGGTCTGACTGGACTGCAGGTGTGACTGGGTGTGACTGGGTTGTAGGTGTGACTGGGTCTGACTGGGCTGCAGGTGTGACTGGGTGTGACTGGGCTGCAGGTGTGACTGGGTGTGACTGGGCTGCAGGTGTAACTGGGTGTGACTGGGTCTGACTGGGCTGCAGGTGTGACTGGGTCTTACTGGGTCTGACTGGGCTGCAGGTGTGACTGGGTGTGACTGGGCTGCAGTTGTGACTGGGTCTGACTGGGCTGCAGGTGTACTGGGTCTGACTGGGCTGCAGGGTGTGACTGGGTGTGACTGGGCTGCAGGTGTGACTGGGTGTGACTGGGCTGCAGGTGTGACTGGGTCTGACTGGGCTGCAGGTGTGACTGGGCTGCAGGGTATGACTGGGTGTGACTGGGCTGCAGGTGCGAGTAGGTGGCAGGTGTGACTGGGTGTGACTGGGCTGCAGGTGTAACTGGGTGTGACTGGGCTGCAGGTGTGACTGGGTGTGACTGGGCTGCAGTTGTGACTGGGTCTGACTGGGCTGCAGGTGTACTGGGTCTGACTGGGCTGCAGGGTGTGACTGGG
>CAUYON010196484.1:0-10556 GCA_963573935.1 Arctocebus calabarensis
TAGTGCTGGAGAGACAGCATCTCAACCTCACCCAAGCCAGAGATCCAGACCAGAGCAGCTGCAATTCACTAAGGGGAAGAGAAGTTGTGGTGCCCTAGGGCAAGTCTTCCTGGGAATTCGCCTCCGGAGATGTCAGGGAAAACTGTTCACCAGGAGCTGGCAAGGCACTAAAGGCGCTCTGCTGTGTAACAACACTGGCAGCGGAGGGGGTTGGGGCTGGGCCAGGGAGCTGCTGTGGCTGGTCCTGCCGGCTGTGGCTACTACGGGTACTGGATGCTGGAGAACTGCCCAGCGAGCCCAGTGGATCCAGGAAATTGTAAACTCTTCTCCTGCAGTGACTCTCCAACCCCCTCTACTGACAAAATGTCAGCACTAGCTAGCACAGGAAAAAAAAAAAAAATTAAATCCAGGTTCATTTTCACAGAGCAGTCCAAAAGGGTGAATTTGGAGTTGAGAGTTTTGCACTTTACCTAAGATAATTATGCTCCTTTGGGGAGATATCGAGATCTAGAAGCCACGAAGCAACTAAGGAGGTGTTAAACACCAATTTTGTGTTAGGTTTAGGTTTGAATGTAAATATGGCACCCTCGGTCATTGTGGAGTGGTAGTGTGATATAATGAGAGCAACCCACCACGTGAAGATCCTTTTTCAGATCCTTAAAATCTTTGTGTAGGGAAGTTTCCTACTTCTCTGCTCATTAAAGAAAGTAATGTAAATGTAAAATTGCTTGAATGTACCATTTTATACTTATTGGTAAAAATAAATAAGATGATGAAAAATAGCCAGGTGGGCTCGGCACCTGTGGCTCAACGGGCTAAGGCGCCAGCCACGTACACCTGAGGTGGCAGGTTCGAATCCAGCCTGGGCCCGCCAAACAACAATGATGGCTGCAACCAAAAAACGGCCAGGTGTTGTGGCGGGCACCTGTAGTCCCAGCTACTTGGGAGGCAGAGGCAGGAGACTCACTTGAGCCCAGGAACTGGAGGTTGCTGTGAGCTGTGATGCCACCACACTCTATCCAGGGGACAACTTGAGGCTCTGTCTCAAAACAAAAGAACAAACACTGACCCCGATCCCGGCTGATGGAAAGTGTTCCCCGAGCCTCAGCTGGGCACTGAGAAGGAACTGGCGCTTCAGAGCTCTAATGAGAGTTAATTTCCTTCACGGTTCTGTCATCAGGTACAGTGAGGCTCCCAGAATCCACACACGTCAGAGCTTCAGCCGCCACACTGAGAGAACTCAGCGGTGAGCTCCAGCCCCTCACAGGGTCCAGCAGTCATGAGCACACACACCCACGTGTACACGTGAGGAGGGGCAAGTATGCTGCTCGGCTCCTGAGCTGTCCTCTGGAGACTGGGATTGCTTTTGCTAGATCACACTGTTTTCCACGAGAACTCCAAGGGTTCTGTCTGCACAGGTGGAGACCTTTCAAACTCTCTATGTGCATTGCCCTGCTTACCTGCCCAGGAGGACAGGAGGAGCTGTGAGGCAATCAACACAGGGGAGCTGGGGATTCCTCTGAGGAAAGCTATTCCACAGTTGAGTGTTTACAAACAACACCTTTCCCTTTCTGGCAGGCCCTGAGGCCAGTGTGAGCTATTTCAAAGGCCCCCAGAGGCACTCCTGGGTAAATGAATGAATTGCCCTATTCCCAACCTTACATGATTTCCACCTTCCTCAAAACATCCGGTTTCTCTCTTTCAGACCCTGGGACCCATTAGTAGGGTGGTCTAATGTAGCAGTTTGCCTGCAACACTGCTGTCCACCCCTACTGTCTTGGTGTAATTATAATAGTGTCTTGATTTGTATGACAAATTATAGGTCATCCAACCGTTAGTCACATCTGTGTCTGCAGTCAAACCTACTCTCTAGGGATTAGGAAGGCTCATTATGTGCATCTCAGCCACAGACAGGCTTGGAGAAGCCTGCTCTGGGGACCCCCCACCAGGCTTGTAGAAATAACATCTGAGATTGTCTGCAGGGATGTGAGGGAGGGGGTGGGGGAGAGAGAGAGGAGAACGTGCTGCCTTGGGAAGAGAAGCCGCAGCCTACTTCCAAGGATGGTCTCTACATCAGAGTCCCTTCACCCCCAAGGGGGTCGTCATGATTACTACTAAACATCTACTGGGAAGGCAGGGAGGAGGTTACAAAGTCAAAACAGCTAGATTCCCAGGCCTCAAGAGACTTCCAATTTAGTTAAGGAGACAGAAAATATAAACATCAGTGCGTATCTATGCTGGCATAATTTATTCAATTGTCCATTCATTGGAATACCCCAGCCCAGGGGCCAGGGGCACACAGTCTAGTTCAGTGCATGCTAGAGGGGGAGGGGTTTGTGCTGCAGCCTGGTGGGCTCAGTGGGTCTGATTCTGATTCAAAGTGCTTTCGCAAATCCTCTTCATTTCTCCTAAGACTAAACAGCACTCACCTTGCCCCTGAAGGTGGAGTCCTGGAGAGGAATGAGTCCTTGCTGGTTCCCAATGGGAGGTGGCTTTGGGAAACTGGTGTGGGAGGGAGTTAGCATAGGATAGAGCTGCAATGTGGAATTCAGTTCTACCAAGGAAGACAAGGTGGAAACTGAGGGAGCTTACCTTGTAAACTCCTGAAGGGCGACATCCCACCTTATGGCTCTTGGAAGTCCAACGTGCTGGGTACACAGTAATAATATTTGAGTAAAAGAATGAATGAAAGAATAACCCCCACAATCCCAAACTATTCCCTAAGTAATCCTCCTGTCCACAGTGAGATTTAGGAAATGAGGGTGTTAGGGGCAGGGAGCGGGTGCTGGCCTAGCTGCTAAGACATTTCAAGGTCCCCCCAGGCCTCCAAGCCTGCTGGAGAAGAACCACAACCGTGGCCACAGAAGGTGGTGCGAGAAGTGGCAGCTGTGGCCACTTAGGAGCTGAGGCCACAATTTAGTTCTAACTCTCAGTTCTTGGCATGGGAAGCGGTCACTGTTCTGAGCAAGACAGAGCTGGGGCCCTCTCCTGAGACACCCACCTTCAGCAGAAGGCAGAACTTAGTAAGAGAGGATGCCTCCAGGATAAAAAGAAAGTCTACTCGAAGCGGCTTAGATGAAATTACGAGTCTCTGCTCAGCTTAAAAGGCTGGTTAATGAGCTCCCTGGGCTGAACCAGTAAGTGGATAAAATTCAAAGACCAGAGTTACTCCTTTGGGAGTGGCCTTTCTCCAGGGGGCAGACTTAGGTTATAAATTTGTACCACTGGGTCTAGGGGACCTCTCGGGGTCCCCGGTTTGAGGACTTCTTGACCTTCTGTGCTGTTTCTGACAGACTCCTCCCCACATTCCACCTACCTCTGTCTCCTGCCAGTGACTGTCCAGCCTCACACTTGGTAGAGAGAATCTGTGTCACTCAGAATGACCTCCAGCATCCTCTGACTTTCCCTCCCTGTCCCCTGGCCCTCTCTTCTTTGCCAAGATCAAAGCCTCCCCCTGGACCCTGGGTCTCTTTCTCCCTTTCCTCTAGGGGGCGCCCCATCTCAGTGCCTCCTTTCCACTTGCCTTCTCTCATCCCCACCTCCACCTGACCACACTGTCCCCTCCTGGTACTGTCCTCTTGCTTTTCATTTCCAAATTGAATTTTTTTCTACTTAAAGATATTACTTATTTATTGGAAACGTTTAATAAATTCAAAAGGCATAAAATGGAAAAAAAATTACATACTATTCCACCACCATGGAGATAACCACTTTTCAATTCATTGGTAACAATTGTTTAAATGCCTAATTGTGTACAGGTGGATGTGCATGTGTTTATTTATGTGTGGGTATCCTCATAAAATTCTTGGCATGCTGCATATACTATTTTGTAATATAATTTCTCATTTAATAGTTCATATGCTGTTTCTCAAATATATATTTTAATGAGTGCACACTGCCATTTCAAAATGGTTGTATTCAACTAATTTTTATTAGACATTTAATGTTTTCTATTTTGCACCATTTTATTTATATATATATGTAACTTTTTTATTTTTTAGTTTTTTGTAGAGACAGAGTCTCACTTTATTGCCCTCACAGCAACTTCCAGCTCCTGGGCTTAGGCGATTCTCTTGCCTCAGCCTCCTGAGTAGCTGGGACTACAGGCGCCCGCCACAACGCCTGGCTATTTTTTGTTGCAGTTTGGCCGGGGCCAGGTTTGAACTGGCCACTCTCAGTATATGGAGCCGGCGCCCTACTCGGTGAGCCACAGGTGCCACCATCATATACTAATAGAAACCTGACCAGTGATCTCAGCATTCTGGGAGGCTGAGGCTTGGGAGGATCACTTGAGGCCAGAAATTCAAGACCAGCCCGAGCAACATAATGAAACCTCGTATCTACAAAAAATAGAAAATGGCGGTGCCTATGGCTCAAAGGAGTAGGGCGCCGGCCCCATATACCAGAGGTGGTGGGTTCAAACCCAGCCCTTGCATTAAAAAAAAAAAAGAAAACAAAAAATGGAAGTTACCCACAGGCATGGTGGTGCCCTCCTGTAGTCGCATCTATTCAGGAAGTCAAGGCAGGAGGATCACTTAAGCCCAGGGGTTAGAGGCTGCAGCGAGCTATGATGATGCCACTGCACTCTAGAATGGGCAACAGAGACCTGTATCGCTTAAAAATAAATAAAGATAGCAAACTCCTATTATTTATTAGAATATGTGAACTTTTTTCTTTTTTTTTTTAGAGACAGAGTCTCACTTTATTGCCCTTGGTAGAGTGCTGTGGTGTCACAGCTCACAGCAACCTCCAACTCCTGGGCTTAGGCGAGTCTCCTGCCTCAGCCTCCTGAGTAAATAGGACTACAGGCACCTGCCACAACGTCTGGCTATTTTTTTGTTGCAGTTTGGCCAGGGCTGGGCTCAAACCTGCCACCCTCAGTATATGGGGCCGGCACCCTACCCACTGAGCCACAGGCGCTGCCTGGACATTATTTTTTTAAAATGGTTGCTAATCCTGGGTGCTGTGGTGGGCGCCTATAGTTCCAGCTATTCAGGAGGCTGAGGCAAGAGAATCACCTAAGCCCAAGAGCTGGAGGTTGCTGTGAGCTGTGACGGCACAGCACTCTACCAAGGGTGACAAAATGAAACTCTGTCTCTAAAAAAAAAAAAAGTAGTTGGTAATCTACTTTCACTCCTATGTTCTCAACCCTAGTACTTTTTTTTCAGCCTCAAATATCCAGAACAGATATTTTTCTTTTCTTTTTTTTTGCGACAGGGCCTCCAGCTGTCACCCTGGGTAGAGTGCTATGGTGTCACAGCTCACAGCAACCTCCAATTCCTGGGCTCAGGTGAGTCTCCTGCCTCCGCCTCCCAAGTAGCTGGGATTACAGGCGCCCGCCACAACACCCGGCCGTTTTTTGGTTGCAGCTGTCATTGTTGTTTGGTGGGCCTGGGCTGGATTTGAACCCACCAATTCAGGTGTATGTGAATTGAGCCACAGATTTTGAGCCACAGATGCCAAGCCATAGATTTTTTTTCTTATCCCTTGTAATCTGACTTCTGATCTCACAGCTTTCCTCGTCCAAGACTCTCTGTCAGGTGTACTTCTCCTTGTCCTTTGATTTACTTTGTTTGGCTAACCTCTGGAGGATCCCTGCTTCACCTGCCCTGGAGCCCTAAAGTGCTGAAGTTAAACGTCCCAGTCTGGGCCCCAGGGCCTTCTAGCATGCTCCGCAGTCTCGGCCTCCCCCAAGGGCTTGAGCTTCTGGACTATTGGGGAAAATTTTAGTGCACCTCATATCTGGACAGATGAATGAATGCTAAGTCTGTCACCTCGCCTGTCTGTCCCTGGCTTGTCCCCCACCATCTGTTTCCGTGCTGTGGCTACATGGTCCACCATCTGTCTTTTCTGTCCTGCTTCAGTGCCCTGGTCTCTGGGCTGGTTCCCAAGACTTCATCTCTAGCCAGGGACTCAATCCTGAGAGCTGGACTATTTCCATGTCTGCTAAACATCTCCTTTGGGATGTCCGGCCATTAATGTCAGGTCATTAATTCCTGCCAACATCTCTGATGTCAAATTCAACATCTCGCTCTTCCTCTAAGCCTCTCTTCCTTATTTCTCTACTTTCATTTGTGGCAGAAATGCCTGTGACACATTCCACTTCCTTTTCCCTCCTTTTTTTTTTCTTTCTTTCTTTTTTTATTAAATCATAGCTGTATACATTAATGCAATCATGGGGTACAATGTGCTGCTTTTATATACAATTTGAAATATTTTCATCAAAAAGGTTAACATAGCCTTCACGGCATTTTCTTAGTTATTGTGTTAAGATCTTTGTAGTCTACATTTAGTAAATTTCACATGTACCCTTGTAAGATGCACCGTAGTTGTGGTCCCACCAATTACTCTCCTTCCACCCACCTTCCCCCCTCCCCTCCCCTCCCTCTCCCCTTTCCCCATATTCTTGGGCTATAATTGAATTATAGCTTTCCTATAAAAGCTATAACTTGGTTTCATAGTAGGGCTGAGTACATTGGATACTTTTTCTTCTGTTCTTCAGATACTTTGCTAAAATGACTATGTTCTAGCTCCATCCATGTAAACATGAAAGAGGTAAAGTCTCCATCTTTCTTTAAAGTTGCATAATATTCCATGATGTACACGTACCACAATTTATGAATCCATTTGTGGGTTGATGGGCACTTGGGCTTCTTCCATGACTTAGCCATTCTGATTTGGACTGCAAAAAACATTCTGGTACAAATATCTTTGTTATAATGTGATTTTTGGTCTTCTGGATATATACCTAGTAGAGGAATTGTAGGATCAAATGGAAGGTCTATTTTTAACTAACTGTTCTCCAAACATCTTTCCAAAAGGAACGTATTAGTTTCCATTCCCACCAGCAGTGTAGAAGTGTTCCCTTTTCTCCACATCCACGCCAACATCTGTGGTTTTGGGATTTTGTGATGCGGGCTAATCTTTCTAGAGTTAGATGGTATCTCAAAGTAGTTTTGATTTGCATTTGTCTGATGATTGACGATGTTGACCATGGGCGGCGCCTGTGGCTCAGTGAGTAGGGCGCCAGTCCCATATGCCGGAGGTGGTGGGTTCAAACCCAGCCCCAGGCAAAAACTGCAAAATAAATAAATAAAGATGTTGAGCATTTTTTCATTTGTCTTTTTTTTTTTTTTTTTTTGAGACAGAGTCACTTTATCACCCTCAATAGAGTGCAATGGTGTCACAGCTCACAGCAATTTCCAACTCCTGGGCTTAGGCGAGTCTCCTGCCTCAGCCTCCAGAGTAGCTGGGACTACAGGCACCCGCCACAACGCCCGGCTGTTTTTTGTTGCAGTTTGCCCAGGGTTGGGTTTGAACACGCCACCCTCGGTATATGAGGCAGGCGCCCTACCCACTGAGCCAGAGCTGCCACTCTTCCTTTTCCCTCTTGCTCACCACCACTAACTGTCCGCCAAGTCCTGTTGCAGAACTTCTTGGTGGGTTTCTCCATCTCCATCCTTCCTGCCAGCCTCCCGGCCACTCTTCTTCCTCTGGACAAATCGCATTACCTGTTCCCTCCTGGTCAGCATCGTCTCCTCCCTCCCTACTCCAATTCACCCCCGTTTTTTCTTTTTCTTTCTTTCTTTCTTTTTTTTTTTATTTGTCACCCTGGGTAGAGTGCCATGGTGTCACAGCTCACAGCAACTGCAAACTCTTAGGCTCAGGCAGTCCTCTTGCCACAGCCTCCTGAGTAACTGGGACTACAGGTGACCACGATGACACCCAGCTAGTTTTTTTTCTATTTTTAGTACAGACATAGTCTCCGAGTCTTGTTCCTGCTCAGGCTGGTCTTGAATTCTCCAGCTCAAGCAATCTACCTACCTTGTCTTCCCAGACTGCTAGGGTTACAGGTGTGAGCCACTGCACCTGACCACATTCCTCCATTTTTAGTGGTGTTACTAAAAGCTCTTACCTGAACCATCTCTTTGAAGCACTACTGACCATCTCATTTATCAGCTTCAAATGTTTCAGTAGTTGCTCACCAACTGCAGAATACCAGCCTCAACCTCTTCAGTCTGTCTTTGTAAGAATGCTTCCATTTGGGCAGCGCCTGTGGCTCAGTGGGTAGGGCACCAGCCCCATATACCAATGGTAGCAAGTTCAAACCTGGCCCTGGCCAAACTGCAACAAAAAATAGCTGGGCATTGTGGCGGGCACCTGTAGTCCCAGCTACTCAGGAGGCTGAGGTAAGAGAATCGCCTAAGCCCAGGAGTTGGAGGTTGCTGTGAGCTGTGATGTTACAGCACTCTACTCAGGGCAATAAAGTGAGACTCTGTCTCTAAAAAAGAAAATTGCTTCAGATTTTAGGCCCGATCTTCCCTCTTAGGCTTCCTCAGCTTCTACCACACCCCAGGAAAGGCTTAGATTAATGGATGAAAAATCACAGCTCGATTGGGGGAACGAGTTCTGGTGTTCCATTGCAACACAGGGTAAATATGGTCACCTATTGTTTATCGCATATCTTCAAAAGAACTAGAAGAGGAATTTGAATTTTCACAACACAAAGAAATGATATGTGATTGAGGTGATGCTAATTACCCTGATTTGATCATTGCACATTGTATACAAGTATTGAAATACTGCTTTGGATCCCATAAATATGTCAAATTATTATGTCAACTAAAGATGAAAGGGGAGAAAAGATTTCTCTATAGAAGGGACTGACAGGCTACAATCTAATCCTAAGAAGATGATACAAGCGCCAAGAAAAGATGCTATTTTTACTTAGTTTTCATACTTATTAAAGATGACTCTGGAGAATGCTGGTGACAGTTATAAAAACTACCACGTGGTGATGCCAAGCAAACAAGGTAAGTGTGGCTGTTACCCCCATTTCATGAATGAGAAACTGGGAGTAAAAGAGGTTGAGTGACTTGGCCAAGGTCACCCAGCTGGCACAGAGTGGAGCTGGGCCTTGAGGCTGTCCTTGTGACAACAAAGCTCACGCTTCATAGCATGGCCATTGCTACAGCACAGCTTACGTGTCTGCAGAATGTCTCCTCTGTAGGAGTGTGGTTTGGACTCGTGTCAGGTCTGCTTTTTCCAAATCAATAGCACTTAGCCTTTCTGTGTAACTGGATTCCAACAAATATATATATATGTGTGTATATATATATATATATATTTGTATTGTTGTTGCAGGTGTCATTGTTGTTTATGTGGCCCCATCTGCATTTGAACCCGCCAGCCTTGGTGTATGTAGCTGGCACCAAGCCAGGAATCCAATAAATATTATTTGAATGGATGAATAAATGAATGTCAAGTAAGTGAAAAGCTACCATAGAAGCATTTTCTTTTTTGTACTTAGATATTATCCTCAGAAAATTCGTTTATCATAGTATCTCTAGAAACTCTCCTTGTCCCTCGGGTATGTAAACAAATTTTTGTGTGCGAATATACATTGGTGTAAATGTATGTGTGTTCGCTCTGGCTACTTCCTACCAGATAGAGTAGGTGTAATATCTATCCACAGCTGCTAAATTTAGGAGGGCAGGGTTTTTTTGGTTTTGTTTTGAGATAAGATCTTGCTCTGTTGCCTGGACTAGAGTACAGTAGTGTCATCAGGGTTCACTGCAATGTCAAACTCCTGGGTTCAAGTGATCCTCCTGCCTCAGGCTCCCAAGTGGCTGGCACTATAGGTGTGTGCCACCAACCTGGCTAATTTTTCAATTTTTTTGTACAGATAGTGTCTCACTCTTGGCTCAGGATGGTCTTGAACTTCTGGCATCAAGGGATCTTCCTGTCTCAGCCTCCCAAAGTACTGGGATTACAGGAGTGAGCCAACCCACCCAGCCAGAAGGCAGTATTATTTTAACAGGCTACTAATTGGCTTTTTATTTAGCAGTTAAAATTCCATAACTGTATGTTTGCTCCTTTACATTTAATCTTGACCAACCTTGTCTTATGTAGTTAAATACTGAATTTAGTCTTTTATGGTAACATCAGGTTAGATGTGTGGTAACAGGTAAATAACCCTTGCAATGTTAAGATCTTTTTTTTGTTTGTTTTGTTTTTTTGACACAGAGTCTCACTCTGTCACCCTGGGTAGAGTGCCGTGGTGTCATAAGTCACAGCAACCTCAACCTCTCGGGCTCAAGTGATCTTCTTGCCTTAGCCTTCCAAGTAGCTTGGACTACAGGTGTGTGCCATTACACCCTGCTAGTTCTTCTATTTTTAGTGGAGATGGAGTCTCACTCTTGCTTAGGCTGGTCTTGAACTTCTGAGTTCAGGCCACCACCCTCGGCTTCCCAGAGTGCTGGGATTACAGGTGTGAGCCACTGAGCCCGGCCCCCATGTTAAGATCTTAATAGGGGTGCTCTTAGGAGTCCTGATTTCACCCTTTCACTCATCCTCATCTTTCCAATAGTCAGTTTTGTTTTCTTTTTCTTTTCTTTTTTTTTTTTTTTTTTGAGACAGAGCCTCAAGCTGTCACCCCTGGATAGAGTGCTGTGGCCTCACAGCTCACAGCAACCTCCAATTCCTGGGCTCAAGCGAGTCTCTTGCCTCCGCCTCCCAAGTAGCTGGGACCACAGGCGCCCGCCACAACGCCCGGC
>CAUYON010196488.1:0-17446 GCA_963573935.1 Arctocebus calabarensis
TCCCAGCTACTTGGGAGGTGGAGGCAGGAGACTCGCTCGAGCCCAGGAATTGGAGGTTGCTGTGAGCTGTGATGCCACAGCACTCTATCCAGGGTGACAGCTTGAGGCTCTGTCTCAAAAAAAAGAAAAATAATAGATTAAAGAATAACAACACCGTATTGCCTATGAAGTATTTGTGACAAAAATGTTTAACCTGAACTTAATCAAACCTTACTGCTTAGCTGTACATAGTGGGTACTATTTACAGCTAAGAAGTCAAGGAAGAGGTGAAAGGTAAAGGAAAGTATCACGGACAAGGCAAAAAGGGACAGCTAAAAATCCCCCCCCAAAAAGGGGACAAGAACACTGACCCTCCAGGCCTGTGACAAACCCAAGCCCGGTGACCGGCGGGCTGAACCACAGACAGAGGAGGAGCCTCTCTGGGCTGGCCCGAGTTTGCAGCAAGAAGGTCCGAACTGGCAGTAAGTCTGGGACCTGCTGTGGTGCCTCCCTGTGGTAATGCAAACTGAAATCGGCACCAACCAGGCCAAGTCCACTTGCTCCTTCTCCGGCAAAACCCAAGATGAAGAGAGAAGCTGCGGTTCCCGCAGGAAAATCGTAGCTGGTGGTGCCCAGACCTGCCACACCACTTCCAGCGTCCATCAGAATACCGAAGGCAGATTTTACTATCCTAAAATAAATAGGTAAATAAATTTATGCAACAGGAAGGAAGGGAGGGAGGGAGGGAGGGAGAAGAGAAGGAAGAGGGGGAGGAGGAAGAGGGATGAGAAGGGAAGAAACAAAGGAAGGAAGGAAGGAAGGGGAGGAAACACCAGGCCAGCGGCTCACCCCTGCCATCCAGCATTTGGGGAAGCGGAGGCTGGAAGATCACATGAGGCCAGGAGTTCAAGACCAACCTGGGCAACACAATGAGACCCCATCTCTACAAACATTTAAAAATTAGCCAGGCACGGTGGCAACACGCCTGTAGTTCCAGCTATTAAGGGAGGCTGAGGCAAGAGGATTGCTCTAGTCCAGGAGTTGGAGGTTGCAGTGAGCTGTGATCACACCACTGTTCTCCATTCTAGGTGACAGAGCGGGGTCCTGCCTCAAAAACAAGCAAACAAAAAACAATAAGGCGGAGCACAGTGGCTCACACCTGTAATCCCCGCACTCGGGAGACTGAGGCGGGTGGATTGCCTAAGCTCACGGATTTGAGACCAGCCTGAGACCATCTCTGAAAATAGCCGGGAGTTGTGGGGGGTACCTGGAGTCCCAGCTACTCGGGAGGCTGAGGCAGGAGGATTAATTGAGCCCAGGAGTTGTGCTGTGAGTTGTGACGTCACAGCACTCTACCCAGGTTGACAAAGTGAGACTCTGTCCACCCCCCCAAAAAGATAAGAAAAATAATAGATTAAAGAAAAACAACACTGTATTGCCTATTAGTATTTGTGCCAAAATGTTTAACCTGAACTTAATCAAACCTTTATAGGCAACACAGGGGACAGTGTAACAAGACAGTATTCTAAGGAGACAATCAGAAGAAAACCGGGTGGGTCACTGTCTCTTCAACAGGTCAAGTTTTGGATAAATAAAGATGTAAGGGCAGAAGGTCAAGTTTTAGCATTTAAAAAAGACTTAATCCTAGCACTCTGGGAGGCCAAGGCAGGTGGGTCTCCTGAGCTGAGGGGTTGGACACCAGCCTGAGCAAGAGTTGAGACCCCGTCTCTAAAAATAGCCGGGAGTTGTGGGGGGCACCTGGAGTCCCAGCTACTCGGGAGGCTGAGGCAGGAGGATCGATTGAGCCCAGGAGTTTGGGGTTGCTGTGAGCTGTGACACCACAGCACTCTACCCAGGGTGACAGAGAGACTCTGTCTCTAAATAAATAAACATATAAACAATTTTGAAAGTCTTAAGACTAAAGATAAAGTCTATTTAAGACGGGGGGGGGACAGTAGAATTAAGAGATACAATTAAATGCAATGTATGGTTATTACTGGATCTTGGTCTCAACAAATCAGCTATAAAATATATTTTGGGGAATAACGGGATTGAACCTGGACAAGGTATTACATAAGAGTTTGTTTTGTTTTGTTTTCTGAGACAGAGTCTCAAGCTATTGTCCTGGGTAGAGTGCTGTGGCGTCACAGCTCACAGCAACCTCAAATTCCTGGGCTCAAAGCGATTCTCTTGCCTCAGCCTCCCAAGTAGCTGGGACTACAGATGCCCACCACAACACCCAGCTATTCTTTTGCTGTAGTTGTTTTCATTGTTGTTTACCAGGCCTGGGCCGGGTGTATGGCCAGTGCTCTATCCACTGAGCTACTGGGTGTCGCCAAGAGTTATTTTTTTAATATTTCTCATGTATAAAAACAGCATTGTAATAATACAGGAAAATGTCCTTATGTTTAGATATGCAAATGATGTTTATAATTTAATTTAAAAGCATTATGTTGTTATTATTCCAGCGAGGTGGTAAAAACTAAAAATTAGATATTTTATGGACAGGACAAATAACTTTCAAGGGGCGTATCACGTCCTCTATAAAGCCTCATGATTCCTGTTTGGTGTCACTCGGGTCCAACACGCCTTCAAAACAGCCTGTTTCTCTGTGTGCGTTCAAGGAAATGCAGCATGCAGGCCTGGAAGCCACGTGGCAGCAGACCCTTGACTGCTTTCTACTGGTGAATAAGAACTTTGCCTTGAACATAAATGTCTGAACACAATAACTAAGAAAATGCCATTAAGGTCGACGAAAACATTTCAAATTGTATATAAAACCAGCACGTTGTACACCATGATTGCATTAATGTACATAGATATGATTTAATAAAAAAAAAAAAAAGAAAGAAAAGAACTTTGCCTTGCTGACACTTAGTTTGATTTCAGTGATAGGAAAGCCCAAGGTTTGTAAACAGTCTCTGATGGAAGCATAAAAATTGCAAAGGTTTCTTTGGAGGAGCAGTAATGCAACCCCAGGTATAAAGAATACTGGGGGATAAAGCACCATAAATTTGGTTCCCAGGTCAACACACTTACTCTCAGAAGCACCTCTGCCACCTCCGTGAGGAATCAGCCAAGAAAATGTCACCTCTGGCTGGACTGTGCTATGCTCTTATTCAGTGTAAACGTCTCAAACAGGTTAATTTCTACAATTAAAGAAAATAAGACCCAGCGTGGTGGCTCACGCTTATAATCTCAGCACTTTGGGAGACTAAGGCGGGAGCATCACTTGAGTCCAAGAGCTCGAAACCAGCCTGGTCCACACAGTAAGACCCTGTCTCTATAAAAAAAATTTAAAACTTGGCTGAGCATGGTGGCGCACACCTGCAGTCCCTCCCACTCAGGAGGCCGAGCCAGGAGGACTGAGTCCAGGAGCTGAAGCTTGCAGGAAGCTGTGATCATGCCACCGCACTCCAGGCTGGGTGACAGAGCAGGACCCAGTCTCACACACACAAAAAAGGAAGAAAATGCATAGTCTCTAATTCTGTGGCAATTTTCTTTCTTTCTTTCTTTCTTTTTTTTTTTACATTTGAAAATGTAGTTTACTCTTTATCTTGACCTTTTAAAATGTCAGTATTTTATGCCATTTATATAATAAATCAGTAAAGAGTTCTGTGTAAATAATTTATGAATTCCCAAGATACATATATAAGGATGTGTATCCAAAAAGGGTTTTCCAGTAGGAGGAAGTGCACAATCAAAAAAGTTTGTACAAGATATGAAGAGGTTTTTTTATCATTTTTTTTTAATTTTTACATATACATGCGTTTATTAGGGGTGGCAATTTTCTATCAAGGACTGTATCGTTATGACAGCCAGACAATACCTCTCTGACAGCACTAATCAGATTGTTTTGGAATCTGTCTCCCTTTCTCCTTGCAAGGAATCAAACAATGAAGAAGCAAGTCTTCATCTGGTTCCCCCTGCACCCCCTAGCAGAGCGCCTGACACACAGGGTGGTTACTGCGTGCAGACGGGCTGAAGCGGGACGAAAATGAGGGTAGAAGAGAGACTCTCAGTTCCCTCCCGAAAAAGTTACTGAAGAAGAGCACTACTAGAGCTGTTTGGGGACCAGAGACTAAATCTTTCATGTTTACCCGGATGGAGCTGGAACAATTTTTCTTAGTAAAGTATCTCAAGAATGGGGAAAAAAGTATCCAATGTACTCAACACGATTACGAAACCAATATATAAACACTTACACACTCATACACACCAGTGACAAAACACAAATATAGTCTAGCAAGGGGGAGGGCTATTGGTGGCATCTCGGCCAATGTGCACTACGGAAGGTATATGTCAAAATAACTAAGAGTACATTATAAATGTCTTACCACAAAAAATAAGTGAGGTGGCTTGGCGCCTGTAGCACAATGGTACCAGCACCAGCCTCATGCACTGAGGGTGGCAGTTTCGGAACCTGGCCTGGGCATGCTAAACAAGGACAACTGCAAAAAACAAAAAAACAAAAAAACACAACAGCTGGGCGTTGTGGTGGGCTCCTGTAGTCCCAGCTACTTGGGAGGCTGAGGCAAGAGAGTTACTTAAGCCCAAGAATTTGAGGTTGCTGTGAGCTGTGACGTCACAGCGCTCTATCAAGGGTGACATAGTGAGACTCTGTCTCAAAAAAAATAAATAAATAAGTCAGGTGTTGGTTATGTTAATTAGTTTGATTTAAGCATTCCATATTGTATATCAAACTATCATCTTAAACCCCATAAATGGATACAGTTAGGATTTTAATTAAAAATTAAATTAATAAAGAAAAAAAGAAAAGAATACTACTATAGAATGTAGCCAGTGATGTGAGCTCCTGCAGGGCTGAGACCGTATCTCATCAATCTTTAATCCTCAGAGGCAGAGACAATGGGGGGAGAAAGAGAAATGGAGGGATGGATAATAGGGGTTTAGAGAGAGAAAGGGGAAATAAACGGTAGAGAATAAGAATGAATTTAGGGCCAGGAGGGGAGGCTCACCCCATAATCCCAGCACTCTGGGAGGCTGAGGCAGGTGGATCACCTGAGCTCACGAGTTTGAGACCACCCTGAGCAAAAGCGAGACCCCGTCTCTAAAAAGACAGCCTGGCACTGTGGTGGGCAACTATCATTCCAGCTACTGAGGAGGCTGAGGCAAGAGAGCTGCATGAGCCCAAGGGTCTGAGGTTGCTGCGAGCTATGATGCCACAGCACTCTACCAGAATGACAAAGTGAGACTCTGTCTCAAAAAAAAAAGAAGAAGAAGAAGAATGAATTTAGAGACTACCTAATACTTTTAAAATGTCTTTCAGAGTAAACCAATCTATAAGTACATTGGTTTCTATTCAACTATTACTGTCAAATAGGTAAATATTTAATAAGAGAAAATAATCTAGTCAATCTAGATTCAATCTAGTTCAATCTAGTCACGATACTCTTCTATGTGAAACATGTTTTTAAACAATTTTTTGAGATATATAATTTGTTTACTTACTGCAAAATGGTCCCTAACATGTCTTTAGCATATCTGCAAAAAGCCAGTTCCAGAATTACTCTCAAGCTCTCCTACTATGTAAATAAGTTATTATAAGAAGCAGAGGAAATAAGATTTTCCAATATAAAGAAAAGACAAGAAAAAAACTTGATACAAGGAAGAAATCTTTTAAAAAATAAAAGGAGTATGTGGGAGGCATTAAAAATTCAAACTGTGGAAGAAAAATAAAATTCAAACTTCTCGATGAGGTAAAAACAAACAAAAGGTGCATCTGTCTCCCATTTCCAATTCCCAGTCCTATTCCCCAAATATAAGTACTTAATGTTTATTTTCTTGGTTATCCTTCTAGAAACTCATGTATACATATCATCATATAGATGAACTCCTTATTTTTTAATGCTCACACATGACATCACACAATATTTTTTTTGATGCATAACATTATACACTTAATCTGTCTTGGAAATATTTCCATACCAGTATATGATACTAGTAATTAAACTAGCAATATAGATCAAGCCCTTGGTCACATAACTAATAAGGAATAGCGGAGCAGATCTGAACGCAGAGATCCCATTCTTCACCACTGTTCTATCTGCTACATAGTCCACAGTACGAACAGACAGGAATGTCTCTACTGGAACAGTTACGCTATTTCTAGTTTTTGCAAAGATTATCACTAAAGCTCCGTGGGGGTGGAGACTTCTGTCTGACTAATGAATTACAGGTGGTTTTTATCTTCTCTTGGAGGACTTTATAGTTCCAAATTTTCTGCAGCAACATGTATTATTTTATAAACAGAGAAAATACATATTTTTAGCTAAATTTCAAAAATAAAGTAACTTGCCAAAGATTACTAATCCAAAGATTAGTAAGACTTGCTATCGTTCATATTGACGATTTCTCTATTTGCAAAGACCTAGCCCAGGAGGTCTATTAAGGCACCCAGTGAAAATGTCTCCTAACATATTTAAAAGGACACTGTACCAGCCACCTCCATTAGGCTCTCTCCCTCTCTACATACACAGTCAAGCAAAGCTGGGATCTGAGGGACTGCCTTTGTGTCACTTGTTAAAATCTTTAGGAACACGGGACCAGATTAGAGTAACCACTAAAGTTAAGAAGGCCACAACGTGCAGGCTGATATGTGAGATGAAGGAACACAGATGGTCCTTCTATGTAAGATACTCGACATCCAGAACACGCCTCCTTTCTGGCAGTGTGGGGTGATGTAAAAGGGGTCAGAAGTTTAGGGGATCCCATCCGACACTATTTTGGAATAACACCTCCAAATGACTTTCACACTAGAAAGCACCATAGTAAGGAGATGTAGAGACTATTGCTGTGACCTGTAGCATTTTGCTGTATCTCAATTTCATCAACTGAAATATGGTGACAACATTGCTCCCTACTTCATAGAACACATTAACATATTAAAGAATTTAAAATTTAGCATTTGGGGCAGCGCCTGTGGCTCAGTGCGTAGGGCACCAGCCCAATATAACAAGGGTGGCAGGTTCAAACCCGGCCCCGGCCAAACTGCAACAAAATTTAGCTGGGTGTTGTGGCGGGTGCCTGTAGTCCCAGCTACTCGGGAGGCTGAGGCAAGAGAATCGCCTAATTCCAAGAGCTGGAGGTTGCTGTGAGCTGTGACACCACAGCACTCTACCGAGGGTGATAGAGTGAGACTCTGTCTCTTAAAAAAAAAAAAAATTAGCATTTATAAATATTAACACCGATTTGAAATTGGCAGTTAAAAATAGAGAAAATAATCTCTACTACAAAAAGTTAATCCTCCCAAAAGGACATAAATTTGTCTTAAATCCCTCCCTACCTCATAAAAATAAAGCCAGAATCTTCTTACCCAAAAATGTACCAAATATATCCTAGTATAAATTGTATATAATTAGCTAGTAAATCCTGTTTGTTCTAACTCCTAAATACTTCCCAAATCTTTGTCCCCACCTTCCCTTACCTATAGCATCTGCCTACAAAAACATACTTAAATGTGAAACTTTAAGACAACTGTGAAATACAGGCATCTTTACTCAGAAACAAAATTATTCTGTACACAGAAAATTCTAAGAAACACACAAGAAAAACCTACTAGAAAAATGAATTCAGTAAGGTCAAAGTTCAGTATTCCAAATCATTCTATTTCTATATACTAGCAATGAACAAACCAAAATTAATTCCATTCATAACAATAAGACATTTACAAATAAATTTAACAGGAGAAGTACAAGTCCTATATACTGAAGGCTTCAAAACATACTGAGAGAAATTAAATAAGATCTAAATAAATGAAGAGGCACTCCATTTCACGGATTGGAAGACTCAATCTTGTTCCGAGGGCAATTCTCTCCAAATGGATTTACAGATTCAGTGTGATCTCTGCCAAAAATCCCAAAAGATTTTTGCAGAAACTAGTCAACCACTGACCCTAAAAAGTGTATGGAAATGGTCAAAATTCCAGAACAGGCAAAACAATTTTGAAAAGGAAGCAAAAAGTTGCCAGACTCATAAATTTCAAAATTTTCTCTTAAGCCAAGGTCATCAGAACAGTATGGCATTGGTGTAAGAAAAGATGTACAGAGCAATGAAACAGGACTGAGTATCAAAAAAATTAACTCTCACATTGATGGTCAACAGATTTTTTACAACAGTGCTAGGCAATTCAATTGGACAAAGATAATCTTTTCAACAAAGAGTGTTTCAACAATTGAACACCCACATGCAAAAGACAGACAGATCTCTATTTCAAATCATGCACAGAACTTAATGCACATGGATCAAAAATCTAAAGGCAAGAACTAAAGCTATAAAACTTTTAAAACAGAGAAGCATATCACCATGATTCGGAATTAAAAGGGTCTTAGCTTAAACACCAAATCCATGATGCACAAAAGCAAAAAACTCATAAGCTGGAACTGCACCAAAATTTAAAAACCTTCAAAAGTCACCATTAGGAAAGTGAAAAGACAAGCCAGACAGAAAGTATCTGTAAATAAACGTCCAGTCAAGGACTTACATGGAGAACACATAAAGAACGCCAGCAACTCAAAAATAAGACAAATGGTCCCATTTGAAAATGAGCAAAGATTTAGATATTTCACCAAACAAGATATGTGAATCATTCATAAGCACATGAAAAATATGAATAGGCATTAAGGAAATGCAAATCAAAAGCAGCACGAAATGCCAATTCACAGTCACTAGAATGTCAACAATGGAGAAAAGCACAATGGCCAGTGTTGGGGAGGGTGTGGAGGAAGGAGGGCCTCATGCTCAGCTGGGAGCATGAAGGTGAAGAGCCACGGCACGCAGCTTCCTGTGTGACCTGCGATTCTGCTCCCAGATGTACCATATGTGCAGATATAGAGAATATTATTCAGCCATAAAAAGGAGTGAGGTTTGGATTGATACGAGGTAAATATGTGCCAAGGGAAGAAGCCAGGCACAAAAGGCTACACATTGCACAGCTCCATTTATGTGAAATGTTCAGAGAGGACAAACTGAGAGAGAGACAGAGAGAGAGAGAGAGATTGCCCGGGTCTTAGGGTGAAAATAGGGAATGACTGCAAACTGGCCCAAGGAACTGGGGGGAGGATTTCTTGGAAATTGTGGATGATGGTTTCATAACTACAGATGAACTAAAAATCATTTAATTGTGCACCGAAAATGAATGAATTTTACGGTATATAAAGTACACCTCAATATAGCTTTTTTTAAAGAGTCAGTATGGTTGGAACTCTCCCGCAAAGATAAGGGGAGGAAACACAGTTTATCAGAGAAGGAACGGGGAAGTGCAGCCGTGGAGTCACTGAGAAAGCTCACACCTGCGACCCCGCGGCACAGTCACCGCACGCACACCCTCAGACACCCTCGGACGGCTGCCGGGCTGGAGGAGGCGTCCTCACGTCAGAGCAGACAGGAGCAGCTGGAGGAGATGCAGGTCCAGAGGCAGAAGAGGGTGAGGGAGCCGGAACAGCAGCAGAGCCCAGGAAGACACCGTCGGGAGGGCTGCGAGGGGCACTCAGGGCTGAGCTAAACCAACAAAGGCAAGGCCCGGGGAAGCCACAGCTCAAGTGACACCCGTTTTCTTTGGAGTTTGCCAGTTCCATTTGAACTGCAAGTAGGACAGGGGCTAGACTGCCATAAATTTAAATAATTACGGTGATGTAGAACAGCCCAAAAGGACTATTTTAAAGAACATCCTTTTTTTGGTGTGACCAACACTTTTATTCTCCTTTTTAGATTCTCCTTTTTAGGTTAGAAACTAGGTGTTTTCTGGTAAGGAACTTACTCCTTGAAATTTCAGTGGGGCTGACACCATCACATCTTCCCTCAAATCGGAGAAGGGCATCGGCCCAGGACTGCCTAGACTCTCCTAAACACGGTAACTTTTTCAAGGAAGGACATGTGACTCCAACCAGACCAATAATTAAGACCCTGGATCTTTTCTGCCAGAACTAAACTGCTAGAATTTGAGTATGGGACAGTCAAGTCACATTAAAACCATTACGTGAGGTGGGTGCCCATAGCTCAGTGAGTAGGGTGCCAGCCACATATTACCAATGCTGGTGGGTTCGAACCCACCCTGGGCCACCTAAAACGACAATGACAATTGCAACAGCAACAACAACAACAAAAACAGCCGGGCGTTGTGGTGGGCTCCTGTAGTCCCAGCTACTTGGGAGGCTGAGGCAAGAGAATGGCTTACGCCCAAGAGTTGGAGGTTGCTGTGAGCTGTGACATCACGGTACTCTACCCAGGTTGACAGCTTGAGACTCTAGTCTCAAAAGCAAAACAACCATTAGGTAAAAAGTCTACCTAAGATCTGAAGAGGCCTGCTGACATTATCTGCACCCCTGGGCCTGATGTACTTAATCGCACGCATCAACACTTTCTTATGCGTGCAAATTAGTCTGATTTGGTTTCTGTCACTTACAACCGAAACAGTCCACTGCATAAAAAGCCACTGGAGAAGGTAGTGAGACACTCAGAGTTTCTGCCAAAGGGTTCCAAATGAGGCAACGCCAAAGGAAAGGGGAAGGGAATTAAACTGAAGAAATGGAACTGAGTGGAGGAAGCAGGCAGATACGTTCTCTGCTTTCCCCTGCTCCGGATCTGAGGAATTATTCCCCCATCAGAGATGCCCTGTGCGGTCATGCCAAATACTCTCTCTCCAGCTCTTTGTTAACAGTGGCCGGGGAGATGCGGCATCACCTTGCGTCGCTTCCCACCTTTCTCTGTTTCATTTCCCTTTTCTCTCATTCCTAATTTCCTAGGAAATAAAGCGTCAATCCTTAATTAATATCTCAGGCTCTGTTTTCTAAGGAACCCAGACTAAAAAGAATACCTATAGATAACCCTCAGCAACCATTACATTTAACAGCGAAAAACAGAATATTTTCCCTTCGGAAACATAAATAAAACAAAGATGTCCAATATTAATACAATGTTGAATAGAAATGATAATTCATACAGTAATCCAAGGTCTGCAGATGAAGTTGAAAAATAAATAAATCAGTTATAAGCACTGGAAAGGAAGAAACAAACAAAAAAAAAAACCATGATTCCCAGATCAGATGGCTCTCTACATGGAAAATACAAAGGCTTACCCAGATACATTTTTAGAACGAGCAAGAATTTAGCAAGATAGAGATGGACATAACATTGTTATATACCTAGAAATAAAAGACATGCGAGAACCTTACATAAAACCTTATAAATTTCATTGTACAACAAAAAGACTTAAATAAACGGAGGTATACACCATGGATCATGGATTGGAAACTTTAAATACAGTAGAACCTCCATACTTGACCACGTGTACATCTCAGGACAGTGGCTTAGTTCACGTCGGCCACCTCTGTACGTCGGCCAGTTTTTTACAGTCCCTTGGGTGGTCAACCTACAGAGGCTCTACTGTACTGTAAGGATGTCATTTTTCCCCCAGAATTGGATGTATCAATTCAATGCTATCTCAATCAAATTCAAAGAGCGTTTGGGGGGTTTTTGTTTTGCTCTTTTATTGATAGATTCTAAAAATGTACCTGGAAATTCAAAGGGCTGAGAGCGGTCAAAATATTCCACACTGTAGACAGTCAAATGGTACCCAATTAACAAAGAAAACACGAAGAAAGTAAACACAATTGTTGGGATGTTAATAGTGGCACTGTCAGGAAACTTGGAATTACCACAAATAACTCTGCAGAAAGAAAATGTAGCCAAATAAAAACAGAATACTGTTTGAAGTCAGAGGACAAGGGTTTGAGTCCCAATTTAGGCAAATGTATCACTTTTTCTAGGCCTCAATTCCTCATCTGAAAAAATGGTAATAATAATAAAAAGCAAATAATAAAGGAATAATAATACCAACAAGTAACTTTTTTTTTCAACATTTATGTTCCAGGCACAGTTCTAACTGTTCCATACATATTAAGTCATTTAATTCTCACATCAACTTTATTAAGGCTGTTATCCCCGTTATTCTGATTAGGAAACCAAGACAGAGTTTAGATCAACTGCTCAGAATTACACAGCTATTACGTGATACAGGCAGAATTCCAAGCTGTGCAACCCATCGCAGACCCTATATTATTTCTCTTTTTCAGACAGGGTCTCACTCTGTTGCCCGGCTGGAGTGGTGCCATCATAGCTAATAGCAACCTCAAATTCCTGGGCTCAAGCAATCCTCTTTTCTCACCCTCTCACCTAGCTAAGACTGCAGGTGTGTGCCACCGCAACCAGCTACATTTTTAATTTTTTGTAGAGACCTGGTCTCTATGTTGCCAGGGCTGGTCTCAAACTGCTGGGCTCAAGCAATCTTCCTACCTTGACCTCTCAAAGTGATAAGATTATAGGCATGAGCCACGGTTCCTGGCCCCCATATTCTCTACTTTGTTCTTCTGCTTCTCAGGGTTAAGATAAGAATACAGTAAATATACACAAATGCTCATCAATAACGTGGAGTATCAAGTGACAGGACGAAATAATCTAAACAAAATCCTAGACCATTAATCTACAAATAGCCCACATTCGGTGAATGCATGGGCCTTGTCCTCAAAAAGCAGAGGGCAAACCAGTACAGACTGACTCATGCCTGGAATCCTAGCACTTACAGAGGCCAAGGCTGGGGGATCACTTGAAGCAGGTGTCCAAGACCAGCCTAAGAAACACAGCAAGACCTCCATCCTTATAAAACAGTAATGATGATGATGATGATGATAATAATAATAATAATGATATGGGCATGGTGGCACACACCTGTAGTCACAGCTAATCATTCAGGAGGCTGAGGCAGGGGGATAGTTTAAGCCCAGGAGTTTGAGGTTGTCAAAGGGCATGATGACGCCACTGCTCTCCAGCCAGGCAACAGAGAAAGATGGCCTCAAAAAAGAAGGCAGAGAGGGTGAACAAATAAAGAGACAATTACTTAATATGGACAATGCATACACGATTAGTTCAATTAGGCAGTATAATCAGTGACACAAATATAAAGAGCCTTCAGAAACCAACACAACACAGCCTCAAAAATTAACAGCAAAGGGCCAAAAAAAGACTGAGCCAGAAAAGAGACCATTATAATTCTTTTTAAAATCAAAGTTTCTGAACAATCTTGAAGCTTTAAAAAGAAATAAGACTTCAGACAGCAATAGGCTTTCACAAATTTCATATATGCACAGCATGGAAAGGATGACCATTTCCAACAAGTGATCCTCAGTCAATCATAAATACTGAAACTAAAAACTTGTGGAGGCCAGGCACAGTGGCTCATATCTGTAATCCCAACACTTTGGGAGGCTAAGATGAAATGATCACTCGAGCCCAGGAGTTTAAGATCAGCCTGGGCAACAGAGTGAGACTCTGTCCCTATTTAAAAAATAATAATAATACTTGGTCGGTGCCGGTAGCACAGTGGTTACAGCCCCAGCCACACACACCAAAGGTGGCGGGTTCTCCGGCCTGGGCCAGCTGAACAACAATGACAACTGCAACAGGAAATAGCCGGGCATTACAGTGGGCACCTGTAGTCCCGGCTACTTGGGAGGTTGAGGCCAGAGAATCTCTTGAGCCCAAGAGTTTAGGGCACTCTACCAAGGGTGACAATGTGACTCTGTCTCAAAAAAAAAGAAAGAATAATAATAATTGATAGTAGGCACCAGTAGTTCCAGCTCCTCAGGGAGGCTGAGGCAAGAGGATCGTTTGAGCCTAGGAGTTTGAGGTTGCTGTGAGCTTGGATGTCACAGCACTCTAATCTGGGGCAACAGACTAGGGTTTTTTGAGACTGTCTCAAAAAAAAAAAATTGATACTAGGCACTTATACAAAGCACTATTCTAAGAACTTGAGCGGTATCAATTTATTTAATCCTCACAACAACCCTGTAAGGTTAAGTCCTAATATTATCTTTATTTTATAGACAAGAAAAATAATGGAGAAGTGGGGTAAAGAAACTTTCCCAGTTTACTCAATGCAGGGCAGTGCTGGAGTATCAAAGCTGGGCAGGAAAAGTGTGTAAACGTAAATTGGAGGAGTCTGGAGTTCATCTCCAGAATAGATATCATACTACTTCTAGTAGAAAACCAAGAAGCAGAACAAGTATTCACAAGTATTATTCAATCATATTTGCTAATACGCAGGAAAGTACCTTTCATTTGCAATAAGCTAATAGCATCTCGTTACTTACAGCAGTTCTTGGCTTTCTCTCCAAATTAGGTCTACACACTTTTCCCGGATAATCTCATCAACTCCTCTGGCACCAAACAATCTACTTGCTGTGACCCCCCAAATCAAGATCTAGCCCAATTTCTCTTCTGCACCTTAAACCTACACCAAAAACGTAACAGATACTTAACTCTGAATGATTCCCGAGTCCCTCAAAATCAACATGTCCATAACTGAATCGTCATCTCCAACCCCGTGCATCTCCCAACTTCAAACTCCTCTTCTTCCCATGCTCCCGGACCCCAGTGACGGCCAGTTGTAAAGTTAGAAACCTGCACCTCACACGCGTCTTCAGTTTTCTTCCCCTTCCACGCCCAGGAAATCCCCACTACCCACCACGTCTACGGCCCAAGTGTCTCCAGTCAGTACATGGCTTTTCACTCCCACCACCTGACTTAATTCTATAACTTTGCAAGGCTATCCTGTTTGCATTTTGTGTTGTACCCAATTGATTAACTTTTTTTTAGTGCTGTCTTGTCCCATCTGATGGCAAACTCCATCAACAGAGAACAGTGTATGTTTCTTACCTCTTTAGTGTGCACTTACTTGACCAGCACAATGATTTCAGAGATAAATTTTTCTTTTTTTTTTTTTTTTTTTGAGACAGAGCCTCAAGCTGTCACCTTGGATAGAGTGCTGTGGCATCACAGCTCACAGCAACCTCCAATTCCTGGGCTCAAGGGAGTCTCTTGCCTCCTCCTCCCAAGTAGCTGGGACTACAGGCGCCCGCCACAACGCCCAGCCATTTTTTTGGTTGCAACCATTATTGTTGTTTGGCGGCTGGGGCTGGATTCGAACCCGCCAGCTCAGGTGTACGTGGCTGGCGCCTTAGCCCATTGAGCCACAGGTGCCGAGCCTCAGAGATAAATATTTGATCATTAAAGAGAAATTAATACTAAGAATGCATGTCAGCTTGGTGCCTGTAGCTCAAGTGGCTAAGGCACCAGCCACATACACAGAGCTGGTGGGTTCGAATCCAGACCAGGCCTGCCAAAGAACAATGACAACTACAACCAAAAAAAGAGCCAGGCGTTGTGGTGGGCACCTGTAGTCCTAGCTACCTGGGAGGCAGAGGCAAGAGAATCACTTAAGCCCAGGAGTGGGAGATTGCTGTGAGCTGTGACGCCACAGCACTCTACCCAGGGTGACAGCTTGAGGCTCTGTCTCAAAAAAGAAAAAAAACATGTTAAATAACATCATTTTTTAAAAGATTACTGTCATCAAAAATAAGACCCAGTGCCCAGTGTGGTGGCTCACACCTGTAATCCTAGCACTGTGGGAGGCCAAGGTGGGAAGATCACTTGAGCTCAGGAGTTCAAGAACAGCCTGAGCAAAAGTGAGACCCCCAACTCTACTAAAAATAGAAAAACTAGCAGGGTATCATGGTGCCTGTATTCCTAGCTACTCTAGAGGCTGAGGCAGGAGGATCACTTGAACCCAGGAGTCTGATGTTGCTGTGAGCTATCACAGCACCGCACTCTAGCCTGGGCAACAGTGAGACTATGTCTCCAAAAAAAAGAAAGAAAAAGAAAAGAAGAGCCAGTTATTTTACCAAAAAAAGTAATCATTTCCTATCACAAATCCATTTACTAATTACAAGTGTTCAGTGACAGCTAGTATAGGCCATAGTCATGTTAAGTGCATTACACAAATCACGCCATTTAAAATTCCCATTTTTCCGGCTTGGGCCTGTGGCTCAACGAGCTAAGGCACCAGCCACGTACACCTGAGCTGACGGGTTCGAATCCAGCCGGGCCCGCCAAACAACAATGACGGCTGCAACCAAAAAATGGCCGGGCGTTGTGGCGGGCGCCTGTAGTCTCAGCTACTTGGGAGGCGGAGGCAGGAATTGGAGGTTGCTGTGAGCTGAGCCCAGGAATTGGAGGTTGCTGTGAGCTGTGATGCCACAGCACTCTATCCAGGGTGAGAGCTTGAGGCTCTGTCTCAAAATAAATAAATAAATAAATAAAATAAAATTCCCATTTTCCATATGAGGAAACTAAAACTAGGTATAGCAAACGTAGCCAACGTCCCAAGTCAGAAAACAACAGTCAGAATTTGAACCCATATCGGAGCAACAGGAGAGCCCACTCTCTTATAAGCATTTGCTATTTTTATCTTTGAAGGAGAAAATGAAATATGTGTTATAAAGCTAGTATTTAAAAAAGCATAAAGCTTTTATGGAGTTGTTAGCTTTAAATTTAAAAAGTACTAAAAGAGAGTAACACACTGTGGAAGCCATCAGTTAATAAAGGACCTTTTTGGGAAATTCACAATCTAAGAAATGTCAGAAAACTGGGCGGTACCTGTGGCTCAAAGGAGTAGGGCGCAGGCCCCATATGCCGGAGGTGGCGGGTTCAAACCCAGCCCCGGCCAAAAACTACAAAAAAAAAAAGAAGAAGAAAGAAAGAAATGTCAGAAAACTAAAAAGATTCAGAGCCACAGAAATACAACTGTCAAAAAAAGTACTTCATTTGAACGTTTCCTTTCTTGAGACATCATCATTCACAGAAATATGGTTTTATTAAAACCAAAAATGTCTCCTGTCTTATACATAGAAGTGTATAGCACAAAGAGATGCTACAGATTTTGGAAACCCCCACTGTAATTCATTTTTATTTGGATGGCAACCAATGACCACGCGAAGGTGAGAGGGCCAGAAACCTCAGCCTGGCCACTTGCTCACTTCCAGACTCCCGAAGGAGAAGTGAAAGGGCCGAGGCAGAAAGGTCCCTGCCCATCGTCCACCTTCCTCCGGGAAGCACCTGCGCACGGGGCTTCGCCCGTCGACTCAGAGCCGGCCGCAGCCTGCCATCCGCCGAGGACTCGGCCGCGGCACCCCGGGGGCGGCGCACAGCTCCCAACTTTCCCTCTGGCCGTGGTCTTGACCCCCGGGTGCACGCGCCCACTCGGCCCGGGCCCGCGGGTGCGAAGGGGCCCCACCGACCTCGCGGGGGGCGGGGACGGGGGGCGCGGGGAGCGGGGGCGGGGATCGCGGGGCGCGGAGTGGGGGCGGGGGGGCGCGGGGCGTGGAGCGGAGATGGGGGCGGGGGACGTGGGGCGCGGAGTGGGGGCGGGGGGCGGGGACGTGGGGCGCGAAGCGTAGATGGGGGCGCGTGGCGCGGAGCGGGGGCGGGGGACTTGGGGCGCGGAGTGGGGGCGGGGGGCGGGGACGTGGGGCGCGGAGCGTAGATGGGGGCGCGTGGCGCGGAGCGGGGGCGGGGGACGTGCGACGCGGAGTGGGGGCGGGGGGGCGCGGGGCGT